>ONZH01012045.1:0-113263 GCA_900303285.1 Rhinella marina | reverse complement strand
TAAATAACAATAAATATAGATATCATGGGTATCACCGGAAAAAAGTGTGTGGCGGAAAAAAGTGTCCAAATGGCGGTTCGCTGTTTTTTGTCGCTTTTGTTTCTAAAAAAAATTAAATAAAAAGTGATCAAAAAGTCATACACACCCCAGAATGGTATCAATAAAAACTTCAGATCGCCCCACAAAAAATGAGCCCCTATACAGCTCCGTACACATAAATACCAAAAAGTTATAGGGGTCAAGATATGACAAAAAAAAAAAGGACAACTTTATAATTATTTTATCACTATTAAAACGCAGGAAAAACTATACATATTAGCTATCGCCGGATTCGCACTGACCAGTAGAAAGTACAAATTGTCCCGCAAAAAACAAGCCCTCATACAGCTATGTGAACAGAAAAATAAAACAGTTATGGCTGTTTGAAGGCAGGGAGCGCAAAACGAAAACGCAAAGCCGAAAAAACCTCCGGGACTGAAAGGGTTAAACAGAACCCTGAGACTATCACAGAGCAGGTGCATTTATATGGAGACTTGATTACACACAGGTGGATTCTATTTATCTTCATCAGTCATTTAGGACAACATTGGATCATTCAGAGATCCTCAATGAACTTCTGGAGTGAGTTTTCTGAACTGAAAGTAAATGGGCCGAATAATTTTGCACGCCCCACTTTTCAGTTTTATTATTACAAAAAAAAGTTTAAATGATCCAATAAATTTCATTTCCACTTCACAATTGTGACCCACTTGTTGATTCTTCACCAAAAATGTAAAATGTTATATCTTTTTGTTTGAAGCCTGAAATGTGGCAAAAGGTTGAAAAGTTCCAGTGGGCCGAATACTTTTGCAAGGCACTGTACATCTACAAAATGATGGCAACATAAAGTAGACATGTAAAGTAATAACTATTTTGTGAGGAATCACTATCTGCCTTAAAAGCAGAGAAATTCACATTTTGAAAATTACAAATTTTTCCAAATTTTCTGTAAATTTAGGATTTTTTTTTTATAAATAAAGGTGATTTATATTGACTCAAATTTACCACTGTCATGAAGTACAATATGTCATGAGAAAACAGTCTCAGAATGGCTTGGATAAGTAAAAGTGTTCCAAAGCTATTACCACATAAACTGACAAATGACAGATTTCCAAAAGTTGGCCTGGTCCTTAAAGGGGTATTCCAGTTACCATAAATATAACTTATGTTTTAGACTAATTCATTGTCAATCATTACCTAATATAATGTCTATTTCACATATTTACCGTTCAGTAGTTATAAAGTACTTTTCTTCCCCTGCTAAGCACTGTGTTCCTCATAAGTTACTATGGCACCGACCTGTAGTTCTGAGCCTTTGTCAGGTCAGGCATGCTCAGTGTGCTGCTATCAGTTCTCTAGCTAAATATTAGCGTGCTGCTGATTACTGAGTAGAGGGGGTGTGTCTGGACTGGACTATCAGCCAGCCAATAAGTAATCATCAACACTCATGAACAAGCACAAACACATCAGGAAAGCTAGGCATTGTGGGGATTGTAGTTTTGTGAGGGAAGATCAGAAGCCATGATACTCTCAGTTTGTTGCAGGCTCACACAGGAGCTAGACAAATGGATTACAAGGTAAAATGAACCTCTGGTTATATGTATTATATGGGTTCTGGTCGGGTCACAGCTTGCAGCCTTAATGCAGTTTATCAAAAATTAAGTTACGTTACCGGAATACCCCTTTAAAGAGACCCTGTCACCATTTTTTTATTTAATAAAACTATATATCACAATTAAATAATATAACTTCTAATTAAGACTAATTTTAAAAAACTAACAACAGTGTAATTGGAGTGTGTGTGGCACGTGCACTCCATGTAACCAGCAGACTCCTCTGAACAGGGGCGGATTGGCCATAGACCTTACAGGGAAATTTCCTGGTGGGCCGATGCCCAGGGGGCTGCCTGGGCCCTCCTCACAGCTGCCAGTAGAAGTTTTTGGGGATGTATTTTGTGATGGACTGTGGTATTTGGCTCTGTTGAGTTGGTATAATGTGCTATATATGGTATTGCTGGCCCTGCCTTCCATCAATTTGGACCTGACTACAAAATGGGGCCACTTTTAGTATTTTTTCCAGGGCCACTTTAAGTTCCCAGTCCGCCCCTGCCTCTGAAAGAGTCGCCTCTGGGCAGCCAGACAGGAAGTTCCCGGCATGGTCAGTGCTCTGATGTCACTCCCCAGAGCAGGAGAATATAGTTTTATGCAGGAGCAAGACGTTCCAGCCCAGTCCTTTAACAGCTATTGCTCTGCAGGGGAGAGATGCCGGCAGTCAGCAAAGCAGGCTGACCTCACAGATGCTGAGAATTTGTTCATGTGTTAGAAGCTCCTCCCCCACCTCATCGGAGGATTTGTGGAGAGCCTGCTCTTCTCCTGCTGACACCTCTGCTCCCCCCTCCCTCCTCACCCAGCACACAGCATCTACTTATGTGCAGAAATGTAAGTAGTATTTCCCAGGGTCTGTGCCTTCTATCTTCTTACATACAAGTATGCCCTACATCTTTTCTGCACATTATAAGTGATTTATATATGTCCTGAACATGATACACACATTTATCATATCTTTTCCCTGCACTGCATACATGTTTAGGGCTTATAGATGGATATCCTGAACATGATACTTATATACACTGCAGTTTAGTTGTATTAACATAAAAAATATATATATATCATCATGTTTAGGGTATATCTATCATGTGTGTGTCTATATATCATGTTCAGGGTATATCTATCATGTGTTTGTATATATATCATGTTCAGGGTATATCTATCATGTGTGTGTATATATCATGTTCAGGGTATATCTATCATGTGTGTGTATATATCATGTTCAGGGTATATCTATCATGTGTGTGTATATATATCATGTTCAGGCTATATCTATCATGTGTGTATATATATCATGTTCAGGGTATATCTATCGTGTGTATATATATCATGTTCAGGGTATATCTATCATGTGTGTGTATATATCATGTTCAGGGTATATCTATCATGTGTGTATATACAGTCATGGCCAAAAGTTTTGAGAATGACACAAATATTATATTTTCACATGATCTGCTGGCCTCTGGTTTTTATGTGTGTTTGTCAGATGTTTTTATCACATACAGAAATATAATTGCAATCATATTATGAGTAACAAAAGCTTATATTGACAGTTAGAATGAGTTAATGCAGCAAGTCAATATTTGCAGTGTTGACCCTTCTTCTTCAGGACCTCTGCAATTCTCCCTGGCATGCTCTCAATCAACTTCTGGACCAAATCCTGACTGATAGCAGTCCATTCTTGCACAATCAATGCTTGCATTTTGTCAGAATTTGTAGGTTTTTGTTTGTCCACCCGTCTCTTGATGATTGACCACAAGTTCTCAATGAGATTAAGATCTGGGGAGTTTCCAGGCCATGGACCCAAAATCTCTATGTTTTGTTCCCTGAGCCATTTAGTTATCACCTTTGCTTTATGGCAAGGTGCTCCATCATGCTGGAAAAGGCATAGTTGATCGCCAAACTGCTCTTGGACGGTTGGGAGAAGTTGCTCTCAGAGGACATTCTGGTACCATTCTTTATTCATGGCTGTGTTTTTAGGCAAGACTGTGAGAGAGCCGATTCCCTTGGCTGAGAAGCAACCCCACACATGAATGGTTTCAGGATGCTTTACAGTTGGCATGAGACAAGACTGGTGGTAGTGCTCACCTCATCTTCTCCGAATAAGCTGTTTTCCAGATGTCCCAAACAATCGAAAAGGGGATTCATCAGAGAAAATGACTTTACCCCAGTCCTCAGCAGTCCACTCCCTGTACCTTTTGCAGAATATCAGTCTGTCCCTGATGTTTTTTCTGGAGAGAAGTGGCTTCTTTGCTGCCCTCCTCGAGACCAGGCCTTGCTCCAAGAGTCTCCGCCTCACAGTGCGTGCAGATGCACTCACACCTGCCTGCTGCCATTCCTGAGCAAGCTCTGCACTGCTGGTAGCCCGATCCTGCAGCTGAAACACTTTTAAGAGACGGTCCTGGCGCTTGCTGGTCTTTCTTGGGCGCCCTGGAGCCTTTTTGGCAACAATGGAACCTCTCTCCTTGAAGTTCTTGATGATGCGATAGATTGTTGACTGAGGTGCAATCTTTCTAGCTGCGATACTCTTCCCTGTTAGGCCATTTTTGTGCAGTGCAATGATGACTGCACGTGTTTCTTTAGAGATAACCATGGTTAACAGAAGAGAAACAATGATGCCAAGCATGAGCCTCCTTTTAAAGTGTCCAGTGGTGTCATTCTTACTTAATCATGACAGATTGATCTCCAGCCCTGTCCTCATCAACACCCACACCTGTGTTAATGGAGCAATCACTGAAACAATGTTAGCTGGTCCTTTTAAGGCAGGGCTGCAATGATGTTGAAATGTGTTTTGGGGGATAAAGTTCATTTTCTAGGCAAATATTGACTTTGCAAGTAATTGCTGTTAAGCTGATCACTCTTTATAACATTCTGGAGTATATGCAAATTGCCATTATAAAAACTGAAGCAGTAGACTTTGTAAAAATTAATATTTGTATCATTCTCAAAACTTTTGGCCATGACTGTATATCATGTTCAGGGTATATCTATCATGTGTGTATATATATCATGTTCAGGGTATATCTATAATGTGTGTTTATATATCATGTTCAAGGTATATCTATCATGTGTGTATATATATCATGTTCAGGGTATATCTATCCTGTGTGTATATATATATATCATGTTCAGGGTATATCTATCTCATATATATAATCTATCTTCTAGAGATACAGATATATATATATATATATATATATATATATCTCTTTGCCCTGCATATATACTGTATATAAATATATACACACAATGTATTTTTTGTCCTATAAGACGGATTTAGAGGATTTTGCAGCTTTGAATATATATTATGCACAGTTTAGTTGTATCAATAGAAAAAATAATATATATATATATATATATATATATATATATATATATATATATATATTTATTTCTATCTATTGATATAACTTAACTGTGCATAATATATATTGCAGTCCCCAATGCATGGTATAGGAGGCATATGTTTTTGTGCATGAGTCCTTACTCATGACTTTTTCCACATGACAACTTGTGCAGAAACAGTGTGTATAGTGTGAAACATGTTCAGGTAGCCTATGGATCCCCATACATGACTTTGACTATGGTCAGTAAAAAATGCCATAATAAATGCATACATGCTACTCATGGTTTGTGCAACTTTTTCTGCCGTTTTTATCACACAGTGGGGTAAAACTGGTGTAAAGTAGAACTGGCTTAGTTGCCCTTAGAAACCAATCAGATTCCACCTATCATTTTCCAAAGGAGCGCTAAAAATAAAGGGTGGAATTTGGTTGGTTGCTATGGGCAACTAAGACCGTTTTTCTTTGCACTAGTTTTGATAAATGTCCCCATCTGTGTCTTATCACTGCTATGATGTGTTTCCCTTATAGAGAAAGTGATGTCCAAATGCCTGAGAAAAATAGCAAAGCTCAAACACACTGAGGGACATTTATTAAGCTATTTACACCACTATTGAGGCATAAAAAAGTCACACATTATGGCGCACGCCATATGTGCAACATAATTTGCAACTTTTTAGGCTTCCCGACACTTTTCCGAAGTTGCAAGAAAAAGAGGCCGGGCTTAGCAGAAGGGATGAGGCTTCGCACCGCCTGCAATATTTACTACGTATAACTTTCTCTAGAAAGTAGTGGAAGTCATAGCTGAAGTCTATGCCAGCCTGTAGACTTCAGTTTCTACCGCACAGCAGGGCAGAGATGTGCCTGACTTGTTAACAGGTATCTGCCTCTTAATAAATTAGGCGCCTTTCACACCAGTCCAGGGAGATCCAGACCAACGGATGGATGTGCCACTCTTGATATATCTCCCCCACTAAGTTTTTGAAAAGAAACCAGAAAGACAAATAAATGCCACCTAATGAACAAAATCGCAAGAGAAGAAAAACACTTGAAAAATGGTTCCTGTAAAACAAAACAAAAAAAAACATGGATCCTGTGCATCAGAAATGGTCCATTCACATGTCCGTAAGTGTTTTGCACTGCGCAACATGCGGATATCGGCTGTGTGCATTCTGCATTTTATGGATAGCACATGGCTGGCCCTATGATAGAAATAGCTATTCTTGTCTGTGATTGCGGACAACAATAGGACATGCTCTATCTTTTTCCCGGGGCCACAGAACGGAACTACGGATGCTGCCCGCATCTTTTGCAGCCCCATTAATGGGTCCACACCCGTTCCGCAATTTTTTGGACCCAGAACAGAGCATTCATGCATTAAAAACTAAAAAAACAGATCTCAGGTAGCTACGGCTCAAACGGTTGCCAAAAGTGTGCACAGTATCAGTGAGCGGCAGCACAGCCTCACAAAAACTAAGCTTATTCCAAGTTCACGCTTATGTTATTTTTATCAGTTATTGTGAGCCAAAACTGTGTCGGGTCAAAACACAGAATAGGCGCAAATGTTCCATTATACCTTATCTTTGTGCAGGCTTCACTCCGTGTTTTGGCTCATGATGACTGATGGAAAAAACTGATCAAATAACTGAGGTGTGAACTTGGCCTAAGATACTCCAATCCTTAGATTGGTATTAGAGCCCATGATATTTGAGACCCATAATGTGCAGTGCTGTGCTTACTAAGCCTGTGTATCTAAGCTTATCTAGGATGATACAGTAGGAGACACACTGGCTTTGCAGCATAGTATTACACATTATAGAATTAGATACACTGAATAAATAGCACTGCCTCAAGTACACAGGTCTAGCAGCACAATATCACACATCAAGTGCTACTCAAGTATAGCTAAGCCTATCTGAGTTATCATGCGGTTATATACAGGGGCGGCTGTGAGCAGTGACACTGATAGGAGGCTCTGACTGCTGTGACAAAGAGCACACAGGCCTGGGGGCGGGGCTTGTATGCACACAGCACGCTGAGCTTCCAGTCACAAGATGGCCGCTCCCAGGAGCTGTTTTCTCTCATAACATAATGACTGAATTAACTCATTATGCTTCCAAAGGTATCTTCTTGTGTGTTTAATTATTTGTTCACACCTTTGATCAACAAAATTTGCCCCTTTAGGGATTCCCTAGGATTATGTAGATAAGACTTAACTTTTATTAGAAATGTATAAATAACAAATATTGCACTCAAAAATATTAAAACTATCAGCCGGCAGCTGTGCCCTATTGATACTAACACCCACGTGTTGTGGGTATAATTAGGTAGCCAGGAGTCACCTTTTTATGAGGATATATTTTTATAGATACTATGTGACAACATATAGTTGGGGAATGGTAATAGCCCTTAATTCTGGAACATAGTATCATTAATAATAGAGGTTTAGAACTGTTGAGCCTATAATAGTTACTTTTGTTATAATTGCACTACAAACAGGCTTTCTGTTCGTTGCATCGCTGTGTGCTGCCACTATGCACACAGCGATCAATGCCTGGGCTGTATGAGAGAGTCTGCCTTATTTCAGGTCAGAGCCCTCTATGTAGGCTATTTTCACAGTTCACTACTAACCTCTATTAGAAAAGGCTGGTCGTGCAGCAGCAATGGTTGTGTTGATAATGCTGCCTATGTTTTAATAAGACCGGGGAGCTGCTTCCCCAACAGAGCAGGCTTGTATAGCGGTTCGCATGCCACTGAGGGACACTGGAGCGTTACAGTCACGTGGTGCGTGACCGCTCCGGACTGTCCGTCAGCCTGTCCTGCGTGTGAACCTGCAAGTGCGCGATATGTGATCGACGCTAGGTACCGTCTGTGTAACTGATCGGGGACACCTTTCCCCCGATCAGTGAAAGATCGGTACTACAAACTGGCTCTGTATCCGGGAGATCGCGGGTCTGTGCGGTCACGTGATACGTGATCACCGCGATTTGTTTGTCTCCCTGTACAGCGCCAGCCAGGACAATGCCTCGCTCTGTATGCTGTTTCCCTAAGCAGCGCTAGCACAAACCTTTGCCTCACTCCATAAATAGCTACAATAGGACTTTGCTGCCAACTGTCTAAAACCTGATGTCTATCACCCTATCCCAACATGTTTCACCACTGTGCGTGGCTTCGTCAGGGGGGTGGGTATAGCACACGCGGGGTATCCCAGATCCCTATTTGTGATATCCTTAGTCCCAGTCCATCATGCATGGGCCAATGAATTTTCCAGTCTGAAGATTGACAGGTATTAGAACCTATCATCATGCATGTGTCAATGACTTTTTCTAGTCTCAAGATTGACAGGCAATAGCACCTATCAAAATGACATCTCTGTTAACTCTATGTTCACCTGATATCAGGTGATATCAGGTGAACATAGAGTTAGTAGCTGATAGCCTGCTGACGGACAGTCCGGAGCGGTCACGCACCACGTGACTGTAACGCTCCAGTGTCCCTCAGTGGCATGCGAACCGCTATACAAGCCTGCTCTGTTGGGGAAGCAGCTCCCCGGTCTTATTAAAACATAGGCAGCATTATCAACACAACCATTGCTGCTGCACGACCAGCCTTTTCTAATAGAGGTTAGTAGTGAACTGTGAAAATAGCCTACATAGAGGGCTCTGACCTGAAATAAGGCAGACTCTCTCATACAGCCCAGGCATTGATCGCTGTGTGCATAGTGGCAGCACACAGCGATACAACGAACAGAAAGCCTGTTTGTAGTGCAATTATAACAAAAGTAACTATTATAGGCTCAACAGTTCTAAACCTCTATTATTAATGATACTATGTTCCAGAATTAAGGGCTATTACCATTCCCCAACTATATGTTGTCACATAGTATCTATAAAAATATATCCTCATAAAAAGGTGACTCCTGGCTACCTAATTATACCCACAACACGTGGGTGTTAGTATCAATAGGGCACAGCTGCCGGCTGATAGTTTTAATATTTTTGAGTGCAATATTTGTTATTTATACATTTCTAATAAAAGTTAAGTCTTATCTACATAATCCTAGGGAATCCCTAAAGGGGCAAATTTTGTTGATCAAAGGTGTGATCAAACTGGTTTTGTATATATTAACACCCCGAGGATTACCCTATAGGGGATCTTGGCTATATAGTGTTTAATTATTTGTACCTCCTCCCTATTGTAATATAACTTAGAATACTATATATGGTGACAGGGTCTCTTTAAGGTGAAAAATGGCATGTCATGAAGGGGTTAAAGGGGCAGAACGCTGTGGATGACACTGTTAAAGGGGTATTCCAGTTACCATAAATATAACTTATGTTTTAGACTAACTCATCACCAATTATATGTAAGGACGTGTTTTATCTGTCTTAGTTATCTGCTTATTTTTCTAAAATCTTCATTTTCTCTTATCTTGGATGACATTTTGGGGCTTTGGAACTGATTACTCAAGTTACAATTGTTTCAACATACAATGGTCATACTGAAACCAATTAAAGGGAGTCTGTCACCTAGTTTTCACCAATATTACTAAGAGCACTGCCCCATAAAAGATTGCAGACAGATCCCAGACATTCCTGTGTGCACATTGTGTCTGTATTACATGTCCAGGAAAAGCACATTTATTCTGCAGGAAAACAGCTTCCAACTCGATTTCTAACAGCTATATCTTCTGATATACTGGATGTAATTCTGTGATTCTGGTATCATTTGAAAGGTTGGAATTCATATTTCTAGCTGCTGCCAATCCCAAGATATGAGCAACTGAAGCAGCCCTCCCCTCTTCATTCTGGTTTGCTTTAAGCACTTGCAGCAGAGCTAGGCACTTGGGAGCTGTTTTCCTGCAGAATAAAAGTGCTTTTCCTGGACATGTAATACAGACACAAAGTGCACACAGATGGGATGTGTATGCAATCTTCTGTGTGGCAGTGCTCTTAGTTATATTGGTAAAAAACTGGTGACAAACTCCCTTTAACCCTTTCAACCCCGGGCCTGTTTTCACCTTCTTGCCCAGGCCATTTTTTGCAAATCTGACATGTGTCAACGCTTTTACTTATCCAGGCCATTCTGAGATTGTTTTCTCGTCACATATTGTGCTTCACGACAGTAGTAAATTTGTGGCAAAATATTTCATTTTTATTTATTAAAAAAATACCAAATTTAGCAAAAATTTGGAAAAATTTCCAAATTTCTCTAGTTTTAAAATGCATAGTAATACCTCCAAAAATAGTTATTATTTTACAATTCCCATATGTCTACTTTATGTTGGTATCATTTTATAAATGTCATTTTACTTTTTTAGGACGTTAGAGGGCTTAGAAGTTTAGAAGCCATTTTTCAAATTTTCAACAAAATTTCCAAAACCATTTTTTTAAGCACCAATTCAGATATAAAGTGATTTTGAGGGGCTTACGTTATGGAAACCACCCATAAATGACCCCATTTTAGAAACTACACCCCTCAAATTATAAAAAACTGATGTTACAAACTTTGTTAACCCTTGAGGTATTCCACAAGAATTAAAGGAAAATGGAGGTGAAATTTCAAAATTTCATTTTTTTGGTAGATTATTCATGTTAATAATTTTTTTCTTGCAACACAGCAAGGGTTAACAGCAAACTAAACCTCAATATACATTTCTCTGATTCTGAAGTTTACAGAAATACCCCATATGTGGTGGTAAACATCTCTATGGGTTTGTGGTAGTGGTCAGAAGGAAAGGAGCACCATACAGATTTTGGAGGCAGATTTTGCTAGAATGGTTTTTAGGCACCATTTTGTAATTGAGAGACCCTGACATATCCCTACAGTGGAAATCCTCAAAAAGTGACCCCATTTTGGAAACTACACCCTTCATATGAATGTACATTGGTAAATCATATAGTCATATATACGGTAACTGTTTATCTGACTGAAGGAACTGGCAATAGATGGGAGCATGGAGGCACGGGATGCCTATGCTGACCACTGGTCTAAAACTGGAAGGCCAGTTTTGATCTATAACAGGGATGCCCAACCTGTGGCCCTCCAGCTGTTGCAGAACCTTAACTCCCAGCATGCCTGGACAGCCTACCGATATTAGGGAATCCTGAGAGTTGTAATTTTGCAACAGCTGGAGGGCCGCAGATTGAGCATCCCTGATCTACAATCTTTGTATACACACTGACACAGGAAATGCTATCAATCACTGATAACACCTATTAGTGATTAATGGCTATCTATGTATACACACTTATACAGAAAGTGCTATCAGTCACTGATAACACCTCTCCTGTTTACAGCTATTGGTGAGTGACAGCTATCAATCTATACACACACAAAGAATGTTATCAATCACTGATAACACCTCCCCGTGTACAGCTATCAGTGACTGACAGCTATCTCTGTATACACACTTACACAGAGAATGCTATCAATCACTGATAACACCGCCCATGTCTATAACTGAAGTCAGAAATAGCAGAGATAACACCTCCATGTACAGCTAGCAGTGACTTACAGCTACCTATGTATACACACTTACACAGAGAATGCCATCAGTAACTGATAACATCTCCCCTGTGTACATCTATCAGTGACTGACAGCTATCCGTGTATACACACGTACACAGAGAATGCTATCAATCACTGATAACACCTCCCCTGTTTATAGCTATTAGTGAGTGGCGGCTATCTATGTATACACACGTTAGACACTTACACAGAGAATGTTATCAATCACTGATAACACCTCCATGTACAGCTAGCAGTGACTGACAGCTACCTATGTATACACACTTACACAGAGAATGTTATCCATCACTGATGATGACATATCCCCTGTGTACAGCTATCAGTAATTGACAGCTATGTATACACACTTACACAGAGAATGCCATCAGTTACTGATAACACCTCCCCCGTGTACAGCTATCAGTGACTGACAGCTATCTCTGTATATACAAATACAGAGAGAATGCTATCAATCACTGATAACACCTCCCTGTGTACAGCTATCAGTGACTGACGGCTATCTATGTATACACATTTACACAGAGAATGCTATCAATCACTGATAACACCTCCCCCGTGTACAGCTATCAGTGATGACAGCTATCTCTGTATATACACTTACATAGAGAATGTTTTCAATCACTGAAAACAACATCCGACGTGTACAGTTATCAGTGACTGATGGCTATCTATGTATACACACTTACACAGCAAATGTTATCATTTACTGATATCACCTCCCCCGTACAGCTATCTATGTATATTCACTTACACAGGGAATGCTATCAATCACTGATAACATCTCCCTGTGTACAACTATCAGTGACTGACAGCTATCCCTGTATACACACATACACAGAGAATGTTATCAATCACTGATAACACCTTCCCCGTGTGCAGCTATCAGTGACTGACAGCTATCTCTGTATACACACTTACACAGAGAATGTTATCAATCACTGATAACACCTCCCCGTGTACAGCTATCAGTGACTGACAGCTATCTCTGTATACACACTTACACAGAGAATGCTATCAATCACTGATAACACCGCCCATGTCTATAACTGAAGTCAGAAATAGCAGAGATTTAAATATATAAATTACACATTTTACTCAAAGGGGTTATCAAGGTTTTCCTCAGGATAGGTCATCAATATCACGTTGGTGGGGGCCAACTACTGGCTCCCCTACTGATCAGCTGTTTGAAGAGGCTCCTCTGAGAGCTGCAGTGTTTTCACAGCTAACCAAGCTCCTCTTCATACATTATACAGTGGCTGTGCTTGGTACTGCAGCTCAGCACTATAGACTTGAATGGGACTGAGCTGTGACTAGGCCACGTGATTGATGTACAGTGATATCACTGGCCTAGGAAGAAGCCTAAGCAAGCGAACAGCTTAATAGAGAGTGCCCAGAGAGTCAGACCCCCAGCGATTGGATATTGATGACAAATCCTGAGGATATAGTCCATCAGTATCAAATTCCCAGTTAACCCCTTTAATCTCCATTATGGCAGGTGGTGACGGGGACGAGCCTCCCTAGCATCGTGGGTGACGCTCGGGGGCTCCCCCCTTTTACCGCCTGCCATTGGCTGCTCTCCCCCGACACCAGATGTTTTCATCTGGGCACAGGGAGAAGCAGCTGTAGCAGTGCGGGGACCAGAAGCGGCGCAGGGAGCCAGTTAAGTAGAATCAGTGTGAGGGGCCCAGGTGTATGTAGGGGGCCATTTCCAGCTCTGGATAACCCCTTTAAATGCCAATGTGATAAAATTTTGTCGAAATTGGTGTTCTTCTTGTGCTCTATAGCATGATGCCTGCAGATTGCATTGCATTTTGTGGTGACGGGTTCTTTTTAAGAAGTAAAAAACATTGTTTTGTGACTTTTTGGAGCTTATTTGGGCAAACATTTTGTGACATTTTGTATTTGTATACCACTAATTCCAGTTCTGAAAAAGTTGGCGGAAAGTGAGTTTGGTTATTCTGTTGAGGGGTTATCCCATGAATAATGTAAAAAATGAAAATCAGACATCATATAGTATATGACAATCTCTTTACAACAAAGCTAGAACCAGCCCTGTGCCTCACATGGATCCAGAGATATTCCCATTCATTGCTCTGCCAGATTTATATCAAGCTGGCAGTTCAAGGGGAATGTCTTGTCTGCTGCAGCTCAGGAGGCAGCTAAAGGATGAAACTGAGTATGTGTGGCCATTTCAGTGAGCAGGACAAATAAATAAGAAAAAACAAACAGCAGGTGGCGCTTTTTATTGAATAACTCACTGGCTATACTACATTTTTAATTACATGCAATTACAAAAGTATTCAGATCCATGTGCTGGTTTGAAAATGGTAGAGTTTTTTTTTTGTGGGACAATACTTTTCAGATTTATTAAGTCTGAATAATTTTTTCTATCTTACTCCAGTAAAGAGGTTGTGTACAAATGGAGTACCATCTCAAGACCACAGTGTTAGACTTAAAGATGAAACATATTTGTTAAACATCCATGCAGCATTTGATAAATTTGGCACAATACTGCAGAACTGACCCCAATGATAAATCTCCCCAATAACTTAAACTATTATCTGGTTGGTAGAACTTTGCAGCACAACCATAAAAGATACTATTGTCATCAATGATTTTTCCAGATAAGGGAATCAGTCTTATCTACTTTTTAATTAACAAACAGGTCATAGTAATCTCAGTGATATCCAGGAACAAATTTATTCTTAGTAGTGTATGGCATCATCACAGTTATATAGCCAATTCATATACAATTGTCAAGAAGCACGGGGCAGCCATAACATTAAAGCCGGCGGGTGATGTGAAAGTGAATAACATTGATTATCTTGTGACAGTGACACTTGCCAAGGGGTGGGATATATTAGTCAGCAAGTGAACAATTCTTAGGCTGGGTTTTCTCGTTTAGGTTTTTTAGGCACTTTTTGAAGCCAATGCCAGGGACAGATGATGAATGGAGGAGACATAAAAAGGAAAGATGGCTTTAGATGCAAAAACTCCATTAAAACCTGAATGTGGAAATATACCCTTAACTTTGATGCAGGGAGTAAGAAAAATGGGAAAGCACAACATCTGATTGACTTTGACAAGGTCCAAACCGTGATGGTGAGACAACTCCAAAATGTCAGACCTTGTGAGGTGTTCCTCGAATACAGTGGTTAGTACTTAACACGAGCGGTCCAAGCAGGATAATTGGGAACTGACAACAGGGTTATGAGCGCACAAGGTTCACAGATTCACGTGGGCAGAGAAAGCTAGCCTATCTGACCCCATCCCATAGAAAGGCTTCTGTAAAACAAATAGCTGAAAAAGGTTCATTGTGGCTATAATATAAAGCTCTTCCACACAATGCATTGCTGCTTGCAGAGCGCCCATGCCGACCCCTGTCCACCACTGAAATACTAACAATGTGAACATTAGAACTGGGCCATAGAGGAATTGAAGATGATGGCTTGGTCTAATTTTCTTTACATCATGTGGATGTCCAGATGTGTGTGCATCACTTGCCTGGGAAGGAGATGACACCATTACTGGAAGAAGACAAGCTAGTGGTGGCAGTGTGATGTTCTGGGCAATGTTTCTCTGGGAAGCTTTGAGTCCTGGTATTTATCTGGATGCTACTTTAACATGTAACACCTGCCTAAACGCTGTTAGGGCTCTTTCACATGAGCGAGTCTTCCGTCAGGATGCAAAGCATCCTCTCTGTGTTCAGGAAAAAACGGAACATGTTTTAAATTGTGCGTTTTTCACACAGTCCTGGCTCCATAAAAGTGAATGGGGCTTGTTTGAAAAACAGAAGTCATCTGGATGCAATGTGTTTTTCACTAATGGTTGCCAGGAGATATAGGTTATTCTTCAGTTTTTCTTCACACACACATGTAAAACACATCAAAAACTTCCATGCAAAACCATCAGTTATTCCCTAAACAGACCCTGACTCATTCCATATTGTTCATGTGAAGTAAGCCTTTTAGGCAAAGTACCCCCTCTCTCCTTATGGCAATGGCAGTGGCCTCATTCAGTGGCTAATGCACCCTGCCACACCTCAAAAATGGTTCAGGCAAGGTCCGAGGAACATGACAAAGAATCAGGGCATAATAATAAAGGGGCTGTCCAGCATTTACAAAGTGATGGCCTATCAGCGGGGGTCCAACACCCCACACCTCCATCAATCAGCTGTTCTGGTGTTGCCCCGTTGGCATCAAACTTGGCTTCCATGGAAGCAGGGCTGTAGTAATGAGTTCCACTACAAGGTTGACAGATCTGTGTAGTTCCAGCGCCGCACCTATACCCAAACAGCTGATTGACAGGGGTGTGGGGTGTTGGACCCACACAAATCAGCTAGTGATGGCCTATACTGAGGATAGGCTATCACTTTGAAAAGACTGAACAACCCTTTTAATGAATCTGCTAGTAATGTCTTGTTGTCATATTCCACAGGACACCTTCAGAAATGATGTGGAATGCATGCCTTGATAGGTTGGAGCTGTCTTATTGGCACAAAGGGTTCCTACGCAATATTAGACAGGTTTTAATGTTATGGCTGATCACTGTAATTTCTAATACTATATACAGTATTATATATGTACTTTGACACTGTGGTGGTTAAGTTTTGCTCATGTCATTTTCTTATCACTATTCTCATTGTGTCTTACAACAGAATCAACTTTTTCTCAGCTCTGGCAAAACCTGTATAGTCATAAGTGTAAGGCTCCTTTCACGCCTGCGTTAGAAGCTCCATTCGGGCTTTCCGTCACGGCAATTTTCAAAAATGGCGATGAGAAGTCCTGCATGCAGGACTTTTTTTCTCAGCTAAAGAAACATTCTACAGAATGGAAATCTAGCAGATCCCATTAAAGTCAAAGGGGTCTGCTAGGCTTCATTCATTTCAGTTATGTGCGGAATCCTGCGCTTCTGTTATAGGAGCAGAAGAACGGAAATTAATAGCACTGGTGAAAGCAGCCTTAGCACCATGACAGAGGTTGCCTACTTTTATTGCCATTATTGTCATCTAAGGGGTCTCATGTTCCTTTTTGATGTTTTCTTCTTGCACAATCCTGAAACATCTCCACAATGTGTACAATTTTATAAAATAAGAAGCATCTTCTTAAAACACTTGTTAGTAGTACTATTAGCTAGTTACTATTAGTTAGTAGCTATAAACGAGGGAATGTTTTAGATGTATATTAATTGTATCTACAGTAAATGGCCATGCAGTCTGATGTGGGCTGTTGCCTGCTTTAACGCAAGCTTAATGCATCTGTCAGCAGATTTGTCCCTATGAAACTGGCTGACCTGCTGCATGTGAGCTTGACAGCTGAAGACATCTGTGTCAATCTCAAAAGATCTGAGGCGCAAGCCCCAATGCATATGCTCCCAATTCTCTAAGTCGACCCCCCGCCCCCCCTCTCCGCTCACTAAAAACATTTTACTGTACTTGCTATACAGCAGCACATACCTCTCACATCCAGTACCTCACAGGTGACGTCTCCTCTGATGATCTTCTCTATTATCATCTTCTCTGCTCTGGACAACTTCTTTCAGTCATGCCTTGTCTCTGAACACAGACATCTAAGCTTCCTCAGTTTTCCATCATCCTCCCCCCAACCTCAAGTCCCAAAAATGTTATCCTGCTGCTTGCTGTGCTCCCCAATACCACCAAATACTATCCTGAAAAAAATTAGTGAAATACAGATAAAGCCCCCCCCCCATAGTAATAGTGCTCCTCAAAGTCCCACCAATAGTAATTCCCTTCTAGAATGCCCTCATTAGTAATACTGCCCCTTACAGTGTCCCATACATTGATTATGCTCTCCAAGAGTGCCTCCACTAGTAGAAGAGCCCTCCAGTATTAATAATGCCCTCACAGATGTCCCAGTAGAAATAGGGCCCCCCTATTGTTCCCTCAGTGGTCATAAAGCTCTCTACAGACCCCATATTAGTAATAAGGCCCCCATAGTGGCTTAGTAGAAATAAGGCAGATCTATAAGTCACTCCAGTAGAGCCCCCAGTAGTAATAAAAACACCTATAATGTCCCCTGGATTTAAAATGCCGCTACAGTGCCCCCAGTATAGATATTGCGCCCTATTATTATAATGCTTACCCTGCAGTGCTCCCAGTATTTATAACACCCCCTGCAGTGCCCCCTGAAGTTATATTCCTCCTTTTCCCTCAGAAATTATAATTCCTCAGCCCCTCCACCATACAGTCCCATGTATTTCCCTCCCATATAAACATCACACCATCTCTCCTACCCTCTCCAAAATACAGTCCCATGTAAATAACATCACTCCCCTCCCTTCAGCCCGTCCAATATATAGTCCCATGTAAATAACATCACTCCCTCCCCCAGCTGCCTTCAACATACAGTCCCATGTAAATAACATCACTCCCTCCCCAGCCACCTCCAACATACAGTCCCATGTAAATAACATCACCCCTTCCCCAGCCACCTCCAACATGCAGACCCATGTAAATAACATAGCTCCCTCCCACAGCCACCTTCAACATACAACTCCATGTAAATAACATCACCCTGACCCAGCCACCTCCAACATACAGTCCCATGTAAATGACATAACTCCCTTCAGCCCTAACATACAGTCCCAGTTAAATAACCACAACTCCCAGCATTGCTCTGTATCCCACACTGAGAATCTATCCCTTCACTTACCTCTTCTCATGTAGCACACCTCATCTCAGGACTTCTCCTCTAAAATGTCTGTTATAGTCCCCTATTAAGTGGTAATAGTCCCACATGGCTCATTTGCATATATTTAAATTTATCTCAGCAATGCGGGCATATATAAACATGGGACCAACACAGATGCCTTCAGCTGCCAAGCACACATGTAACATATCAGCCAGTTTTATAAATACAGATCTGCTGACAGATGCCTGAACAATGGGCACCTTGAAAGCAATGCAGAGTCTCTCAGAATCAGCAAAGATTTATGTTTTACTCTGAAACGATCACGAGCCTATAAGCCTTGCTGAAAGAGCTCTTGAGTAGCGTGAAAGGTTGGATTATCAAGGAACCTTACTACCTACTTCACAGTAACTGAACTCAAAGGTATATTCCGTTTTTAATTGTTTTCATTATTTGTTTTATTATAGGAAATCATACAATTTTTAAGTATACATGTATTTAATTGTGCTTACATACCTTTCTTATATCAGGTTATTGACACCTATCTGCACAGCAGAATGGTATAGCCCATTGATGACTAACCTCCGGCACTCCAGCTGTGGTGAAACTATGACTCTCAGCATGCTCCAGTCATTTCTGTGGAGTTCTGAGAACCAGCCAAGCAAGCGTACATCTTGGGAGTCGTAGTTTTACCACAGCTGGAGTGCTGGAGGTTAGCTATCACAGGTATAGTCCTTGAATCAGTCAGTCCTGTGTAATACATCCATGGCCTAAGATGACATCAGCCATGTGACAGCCCACTGACATTCAGTAAGCACATGTTTGCTCGGTCAGCACACAGGACACTTCAATGGGATGAATACATAGGACTAATCGTGGAAACTATTGTGACTATTACAAGAACAACTTCACTATATGTGTATTTACATGGCTGTCTTTCTCCAGGTAAATTGAAAAATGACTACCTGTCTTCAGGTGATGTTGCCATGTTGTTAATACAACATATCTAGGGGAGACAGAAAGAACAATGTCTCCCCTGGATATGTTATATATACTGCATCTCAATAAACCACTGTTCACCTGTTATCTGGACAGTTAACTGAATGCCAGAGGTAATATGACAGGCTTGAGGGTCACATGATTGACACCATCTTTAGTCCTATTTAGATATCCTACACATGCATTTTAAAATGGGTCGTACCATTGTTTTCTTTAGATAGAGAGAGCTATTGTTGCGATATACTAGGTCTGTGATCAAAAATTTCAATACATGTATGTTAGAAAATACAAATAAATGTAATCCCAAAATTTGGAATAGCTCTTTAAGTAGATGTAGTGAGCAGCTTCAGATTCTGTTTGGTGTAGTTTATCAACTAACAGAAGAGCAGGCATGCATATACTGATTAGTAGGCCTATGCAATGACTTCTAAAACAATTTGAGGACTTGTATGATTATCTAGTCCATAGTGACCTGCAGCTGTAATTTAACACATCTTATGTTCACAGAATAACATGGCACAAGCTATAATGAATAGATCTGTCCAAATTTGTGGACTATGAATTGCCCAGGACCTTCTGGAAAGGCAAGACAAGAGTGGCTTGGAGAGGCTTACTTTGTAGGTCTGATCATGGTTTTAGTGTTAGTAAAAGTTGAATTAATATTAATAAAAATATAGTCCAGATATGTGGTGAATTATTTACAGCAGCGTTCTTTGTTTTCTTTAGAATGCCAACGCTCTCATTGCCTGTCAAGGAAACAGAGTCCGTAAGTTCATTAGCTTAGATACCCAAACAACAACACCTTCTTCAGAGGTGATTAAAATACTGAATGTCCTGAAGGCACCAGGATCACTGATCCTGAAAGCCATTGAATTTCCAAATAAAAGTGAATTGTGGCTTAGATCATAACCCAGATATGAAGAGTACAGGGGGCAGGTACCTGACCAACTGTCTGTTAAAATGGATGTGCCCGCTAGATAGCATCTTCTAAAAATGCACTACTTTTGGGCCAGTGGATGAGAAATCTAAATAAAACATAGGGACAACTCCTCTACAGTGATGTGATAGACTGACCCCCAGTTATCAGAGAAGTTTCAGTTGGTAAATACCCAGGTATTTTGTTGGGTGTCAGTTGCTATATTTTATATGCTAAAATTATTTTGGTAAGATTCTAACATTATTGTAAGTAAACAAAATTCTTCTCACCTCGTCTGGTTCTTGTAGATCCTGGTATGCTGGATCCACAAACAGATGTTCAAATGGAGTTTTCGATTCCTTCATTAGTGAAATCTTGGGGAGAAAAAAAAACATTTTAAGGCAGTGGCTAAATGACAAAATCTACCACATTTCACAGCCCTGTAAACGCTTATGTTAAATTGCCCGGCATAATTTTCAGTTCTCCATCCCATGTTTTTCATACCTTCTCTAGTATGGGATCATTTCCATTCTTGAATTTCTGTATATGTTGTATATGTAAGACTGCATCATGAACCGTGAGGAAAAAGACATCAGGCTTGATAGTGTCATCAAAGAACGAGCAGACCTCCAGTTTCTTATACACGTTATCTGCAGAAATGAAAGATGTGATTACTTCCACATTACCAGGCTCTTAAGACCACTATGGCATTTCTGCTGCCATTACAAGTGGTGTGATTAGTGGCCTCATTTTTTCCAGCAGATTTCCATCTGTTGAAGCCAATTGTCACCATGGTCAGATCAATTACAGTAGGTGTCTGACTGCTCATCAATGGATAATTTAGCCTTTTATTATTGGTAGATCACTTATCATTCCCTACATACGTTTTATTTGCTTGTGTCCCATAGTTGTGTAGACAAAAAAAGACTGATGGGCACTACACATCCTGGGCTGGCAGCAGTTTCCTTTATTTGGTATCAATAGAGTTGTCACGGATTCTGCATCTGACACCAAATTTCCCAATCATTTATTTCAGGATTTTCCAATTAAAGGGGTTATCCCATACAAAGTATTTATCACCTACCCACAGGATAGATGATGTGTCAGATTGCAGGAGGCCTCTCCTCTCAGACTGGAGCAATAGTGTGCTTATCGGTCCATTCACATCTATATGACTGAAGTAGACAGCACTCTGTCAGGCCAATAGAAGTGAAAGGAGCAATGAACTGGCATGCACACCACAGCTCCATTTAGAGAGGGTACTTGGGCCTCCTTGTTCTCATAATCGAGCCAATATGTTTGGCCTGTTCTATGGACAGGTGATACATACTTTTCTTGGGATTACCAATTTTATCCTAATATAGTTTATGTACCCGATTTAATAGAGGTGCCCCCTTGCTTAGGATTCCCATCTCTTGGCGACTGGAAAGAGCAGTTACAAAGAGTATCTCACTCTAGAGGTGACAGCTGATTTCTGGGGTTAGGAGTCGTAAACGGGTAGCTTTTGTGTTCAACTTATTTTCAAGGGACCCTTCTAACAAGTAGGGATTGTCCAAAGCAGAGAAGCACTTTATTTATTTACCGTCACAAGCAGCAATGTAAGGATCTACATCAATCCTCTTAAATTCTTTAAATATCTGTGGGAGAAAATATGTACATTAAGGTGATCACATTACATTGTGCACTTTGCATGTTCTGATAATTGACATCACAGTTTTGATACACATTATATGAAATTACCAGTTTAAGGACTTTCACGGCCACCACATCAAGGAAAGTTATTTGGCTGAAATCAAAAATAATGCTGTGGATGGTCACTTTTGGGACAGAAACTTTAACCGGCAACTCTGAGTTCCAGTCTACTTGAATCTCAACTTCTTTTGTTTGAATGCCATCATTCTCAGGTCCTTGAGGATCCTCAGGGTCATCTTGTGAGTCATATCCCAAGTTGTCTATACCCACTGGGCTGATTACACCATTCTGAAAAAGACATAGACAATGTGTTCTTTCCTCTTTCAGTATGACCATTGATTGATGATGATGATGATGATTAAAATATTTTCCCCCCAATATTAAAAAGTACTGCCTACACAGTATGTTGGATGCGTCCATCAGAGTCAGGAAATCTATCCTTGTATACCTGCAATGTACTTTGCAAACACAATGTAAATTGAAAGCAGACATCTTGGTTATAGATTTCATGAATGTCCTACTTGTTTGGGCTGGTATGTAGGCATTTCTATGTTGCTATAATGATTGATGTAGGATCCAACGATAAGTTAGTGTATATGGGGACTGCTCATATTTTCTGGTATGCCTGCAGGGATTGGATATCAATATACACTATATGGGAAAAAGTATTGGGACACACCTCTTAATCACTGAATTCAGGTGTTTCATTCAGTCCCATTGCCACAGGTGTATAAAATCCAGCACCTAGCCATGCAGTCTGCCTTTGCAAACATTTGTCAAAGAATGGGTTGTTCTAAAGAGACAGCTGAATTCAAGTGTGGTACTGTCATATGATGCCACTGTTGCTTCAAGTCACTTTGTGAAATGACTTCCTAGATATTCCACGTTCAAGTGTAAGTGGTATTATTGCAAAATGTAATTGTTAACTGAACAAATTTGGCTGTGGGCCTATCCTAAGGGAGTTACCCTGGCAATTCCCTTTTCTTTTACCTTTTAACCTCTGTAGAGGAACAATTTGGTCTCTGAAGATCTTGCTAGGTCTCGCTAGCTTTCTAGAGTCTGTTAAGAGTTATAATCCATTTCTCTTTCTGTTTACTGACCACTTCCTGTTTCGGAATGCCAACCATTGGCTGGTGAAGATTTGAGTGCACACGTGCTGGCCCTTAAACAGCTGGAGGAAGACCACGCAGGGCCGTGCTAGCAAGCAGGCCAAATCCTGCATGGAGCGACACAGCAAGCCTGCCGGACAGAAGGAGACAGCAGGAGCTGTGTTGGGGCTGCAAGGAATGGTGTGCAGAGCAGCAGCAACCTCAGGCCGCAGATGTAACAGAACCACAGCTACTCACCCACATTAGAGTGAGGTCATCAAGTTCTGAGATGCATGGTGCATAAAAGTTGTCAACGTTCTGCTAACTCAATAACTGAAGAGTTCCAAAACTCCTATGGCATTAACATCAGCACAAAAACTGCACTGTGAAATTCATGGCCAAAAGACACAAGAATAGAAAAGAAAAAATATATAGAGTGAAGGAATTCTCTATACAACCCTTTGTAAGGCTCGTACCTCCGAAGGGAAGAGAATACAGAAATGGCGCCAAGGGGAATGAGTATTCGTCTATGCAATGAAAATTGTCACAGTAAATTCCACAATTTGTGGGTATTGATGATATTACAGGTTGTAGGGACCTAGTGGCTGCTCAGTTCTCTGGGTCAAAACGACCCAGTCACTTCAGAGTAGGTAAACTGCTAGGCGTTACAAAGATTCCTTTGAGCCAATATAGCAGAATAAAAAATGGTTTGAACTAGCACCAAAAACTAAGTCCCTTAGATTAGACTTATTCTCGATATATAAGTCTCAAAATCCAATTACAACTTAAAATTAAAAATTATTCATATTCCTTTAAAAACAATGTGCTGGAATAAATTCATGGCCAAGCAAACAATGCAAATCTTACATCACCAAGCATATCTGGTGATGATGAGTGTGGGATTGGTGATAGCTAGGAGAATGCACTGTGCCAACTATAAAATTTGGTGGAGGAGGGATAAAGCTGTGTGGTTGTTTTTCAGGGGGTGGCCTAGGCCCCGTAGTTCCAGTGAAGGGAAATCTTAATTCTTCGCCATACCAAGACTTTTGTATGGTTCCTACTTTGTGGGAAAAATTTGGGGAAGGCTCTTTTGTGTTCCAGCATGGCTATGCACCAATGCACAAAGCAAGGTCCATAAAAACGTGGTTGGGTGAGGTTGGGGTTGAGTTACCAACAGAGAGCACTGACCTCAACCAATTGAACACATTTGGGATTAACTAGAATGGAGATTGTGAGCCAATCCCTCTCATCCACCATTAGTGTCTGACCTCACTAATGCTCTTCTGGATGAATGGAATTAAATCTTGTTATAGCTGCAAAGGGGGGATCGACTCCATTAACGACTATGGGTTTATTGTGGAAGGGTGTGCTTAAAGGGAGTCTGTCACCACGATTTTGACTATTAAGTTATTTATACCACTGGATTCAGCTGATCATAAGCATCTCCAAAACGTTGCAGTGAAGCTCTGGCACGGCTGTAATCCCGCGCAGGCGCAGTACATCAAGTGGTCTGCGCCCGTGCGGTCTGCGGGCAACGGCCTCACAGGATGTTCTGCGCCTGCGCGGGATTACAGCCGTGCCGGAGCTTCACTGCTTGAAGCAGTGAAGTGAATATTAATGAGGTGGGCGGTCCTGGGCTCCAACAGAATCGGCGTGGCCGGGCTCCAACATCGCTGGGCACATCCCCTTGGGCTCCTTAAGTAAGAGATTGACAGTTGATAAAAAAGGTATTTTTAACATCAGATCTTCATCTATGCCCTATAACAATAACGTTTTGGAGATGCTTATAATCAGCTGAATCCAGTGGTATAAATAACTTAATAGTCAAAATCGTGGTGACAGAATCCCTTTAAGTTGGCTTCCCATTGCCTTGTTTTGGTATGGTATTTGTAATCTTGATATAACCAATGATTAATTTTGCAGCTACATTAATCTGCCCCAGTATGACACAAACTGTCACAAGCGGCTAGAATCTGGTAAGACTTACTTGTCTTTGATGTTAAGTGATTTTTGTTATCTATGTTGTCTTTTGAGGTATTTTTGTGATATAGGAGACAATTCTCCTTTTTAAGGATTTATCAATAAAATTTATATTTTATTAGTACTGCCCCTTTCTTAGCGATATATTCTGTTATTCGGCGGTTACGGAGGTTGAGAAGTACTCCAGTATCTTCTCCCTCACCGTGGCACACCTGTTGAGTTATTCTGTGCTTAAGTTGGCACCTGAGGCGGGTCCTTTCTCTGGTGCCCCCCACATACTTTAAAAAATTGTGCCACCTCACAGTAGCATTACCCTCATTGTACAACCTTCACAGTAGTTATGTCCAGATATGTGCCTCCTAATAATATCCACATTGTGCCCCTCACAGTAGTTATGCCCACACTGTGCCCCCTCTCAGTATTTATGCCCTCATTGTAAAACCTTCATAGTAATTATGCCAACATTGTGCCTCCTTAAAGTACTTATCCCTTCATTATGCCCCCTTCACTGTAGTTAGGCCCTCATTTTGCCCCCTCACAGTAGTTATGCCCTATCTGTGCCTCCTTCACAGTAGTAATGCCCATTTTGCCCCTTCACAGTAGTAACGCCCATTGTGCCCCCTTCATGGTAGTAATGCCCATTGTGCCCCTGTCATAGTAGTAATGCCCATTGTGCCCCCGTCATAGTAGTAAAGTCCTCTGGGCCCTGTTCACAGTGGTAATGCCCTCTCTGCCCCTTAATAGTAGTAATGCTCTCTGTGCCCCCTCTGTGTTAATAAAACAAAAAAACAGTAACTACTCACCTTTTCCCGTTCCTGATGCTCAGATCCAGCTCTCCCCTGCAGACACATCGCTCTGCAGCACTGTGTGGGAGGTGCACAGGCAGATTCCCAGGCTACAGGCTCCTCCCACACAAGCCAGAAGCCGGCAACATGATCTGTGCCTGCAGGATAAATGGTGGAGCAGGGAGCAGAAGACACGGGAGAAGGAGTGTAGGGAGCGGTCAGTGACTGTATAGATGGAAGTGCTCATTGCTTCTGGCACCCCCCATGAGAGTAAGCGCCTGGGGCAGAACGCCCCCCTCCCCTTGCACACCACTGGTCATGAAAGCTTCTGTAAGTGTTCTTGTAGTTTTTTCCCATATAGTGCTTTGTGTATCCAAACTGTCCTATGTGTATCTATAAAGAGACTGATACTGAAGGCATATTAGTATAATTACAAAATCAAGAGTTCTTTTACACAGGGAAATTTCTGCCCATTAACACCAACAAAGTTTACGC
This sequence comes from Rhinella marina, assembly GCA_900303285.1. NCBI lineage: Eukaryota > Metazoa > Chordata > Amphibia > Anura > Bufonidae > Rhinella > Rhinella marina. Next base: position 87,143 of record ONZH01012045.1, on the reverse strand, counting down.
ACAAGGGACTCAAAGGGTGGTTACAGAGCAGGGGAGCCAGTGGCTGCCATGTAGGCACATATATGTACTTTTATATGCAAATTGGCCTCTAGGAGCAACAGGGGCATTGCTTTTACTCCAACAGGCTCAGCTCTCTCTGCAACTGCCATGCCCTCTGTACTTTGATTGACTAGAGCAGGCAGTGAAAACAGCATCATGCCTGGCCCTGACTTCTACTAAAGTCTTGCGTAAACTGTGCACTTCAGTATCCGGGACAAACACAGTAAAGAAAAGAGTCTGGCAGTGCAAAAGAAATCTGGCAGCGAGCCTCTTTTCTGTACTGCACCTGCGGCGTATACTGAAGAAGCATGACCACGGCACAGCGTGGGGCTTTGGGAGTCAGAAGTCATTGACAGTTGTGAACAGGTATGACACTGCTTTTTGCATTTTGGGATACTTGAAATTGTTATGATGGAAGTTGACACAACACTATCTGGTCAGTGCAATATATTTAAAGTGAATTTTCCATTATAAAGAAATTGTGTGTGTTCCTTGTATTTGGTTGAAATACAACGACCAGTTTTGCCAGTGTTTCTGGAAAAGATGGAGAAGCTGATGCTGCTTCAAAAACTGGATACAATGCAAGTCCATGGTCCAGACTAGGGGTGTTTATATCGAGAAGATGCTAGTTGTATGGTTAAGGAGGTTTTCCAAGTGTTTTATACTGATGACCTGACCTGTCCACATTACGTTTAATTACATTCTCCTTAGTTTAACTGATAACGAAGGGTGGTTGCTTGGTTACAGAGAGAAGAGCAGCTCTGGAGGCGCTGACAGAATTTCAACCATACTAGCCACCTAATTGGATCCTATAACTAGTATAAGGTGCAAAACTAATATAATAGAGGCGAACATGTTATACTGAATAGGCTAAAGTACATATTTAAAGCCATTTAGAGATCTCTCCCTATTCCCCCCCCCACACGTTTCTCACGCTCAACAACTGTTCTTGCTTCCAAACAGGAATGGGGTAAAAATCTTTAAATACGAACTCACCTTTGTAGTTGTCAGCTGTCCTTTCTTTATAAGTTTATGAATCTTTCTCAAGGCTTTTGTCCTTTTAGTAAAAACTCTGACACTATCAAATCCAACCTTCAAAAAAAGATGTTTCATAGTGAATAGTACATCTCTGACAGTATGTTACCCTTAAAGGGATTGTCTGGCTTAGAAAACTCATTTTAAAATGCCTTTTAGGCAACTCTGAAATAAACGGTTTTTCCAGGTTCAGAGCTGAACCTGGTCATACCCACATTTTCATCCAGGCAGCTCTGAATCACGCAGGGCAAAGGCATTTTTAGGAGAAACAGTGACGTACCGGGCTCTCCATAGAGACTGCTAGGCGGAGGCTTCCGCCCAGCAGTGAGCCCAGTGACATCACCGGCACTAATGGGTGGGCTTTAGCGCTGCCCTGGCCTGTTAAACAGTGCTAAAGCCCGCCCATCAGAGCCGGTGACGTTACCGAATACACTGCTGGGCGGAAGCCTCCGTCTAGCAGTATAAAAACATAAACAAAGTAAACCTGGGTGCCTGCCTGGGGAAAATGTGGGTATGTTCGAGTTCAGCTCTGAACCCGGACAACCCCTTTAATACAGCTGGAGTAGAGAATGGCTACAAAGAATGTCTCTCTGGATGGATGGGAAAAAAATCTAAACATAGCCCCATATACAGTCATGGCCAAAAGTTTTGAGAATGATACAAATATTAATTTTTACAAAGTCTACTGCTTCAGTTTTTATAATGGCAATTTGCATATACTCCAGAATGTTATAAAGAGTGATCAGCTTAACAGCAATTACTTGCAAAGTCAATATTTGCCTAGAAAATGAACTTTATCCCCCAAAACACATTTCAATATCATTGCAGTCCTGCCTTAAAAGGACCAGCTAACATTGTTTCAGTGATTGCTCCATTAACACAGGTGTGGGTGTTGATGAGGACAGGGCTGGAGATCAATCTGTCATGATTAAGTAAGAATGACACCACTGGACACTTTAAAAGGAGGCTGGTGCTTGGCATCATTGTTTCTCTTCTGTTAACCATGGTTATCTCTAAAGAAACAAGTGCAGTCATCATTGCACTGCACAAAAATGGCCTAACAGGGAAGAGTATCGCAGCTAGAAAGATTGCACCTCAGTCAACAATCTATCGCATCATCAAGAACTTTAAGGAGAGAGGTTCCATTGTTGCCAAAAAGGCTCCAGGGCGCCCAAGAAAGACCAGCAAGCACCAGGACCGTCTCTTAAAAGTGTTTCAGCTGCGGGATCGGGCTACCAGCAGTGCAGAGCTTGCTCAGGAATGGCAGCAGGCAGGTGTGAGTGCATCTGCACGCACTGTGAGGCGGAGACTCTTGGAGCAAGGCCTGGTCTCAAGGAGGGCAGCAAAGAAGCCATTTCTCTCCAGAAAACACATCAGGGACAGACTGATATTCTGCAAAAGGTACAGGGAGTGGACTGCTGAGGACTGGGGTAAAGTCATTTTCTCTGATGAATCCCCTTTTCGATTGTTTGGGACATCTGGAAAACAGCTTATTCAGAGAAGACGAGGTGAGCGCTACCACCAGTCTTGTCTCATGCCAACTGTAAAGCCTCCTGAAACCATTCATGTGTGGGGTTGCTTCTCAGCCAAGGGAATCGGCTCTCTCACAGTCTTGCCTAAAAACACAGCCATGAATAAAGAATGCTACCAGAATGTCCTCCGAGAGCAACTTCTTCCAACCGTCCAAGAGCAGTTTGGCGATCAACAATGCCTTTTCCAGCATGATGGAGCACCTTGCCATAAAGCAAAGGTGATAACTAAATGGCTCAGGGAACAAAACATAGAGATTTTGGGTCCATGGCCTGGAAACTCCCCAGATCTTAATCCCATTGAGAACTTGTGGTCAATCATCAAGAGACGGGTGGACAAACAAAAACCTACAAATTCTGACAAAATGCAAGCATTGATTGTGCAAGAATGGACTGCTATCAGTCAGGATTTGGTCCAGAAGTTGATTGAGAGCATGCCAGGGAGAATTGCAGAGGTCCTGAAGAAGAAGGGTCAACACTGCAAATATTGACTTGCTGCATTAACTCATTCTAACTGTCAATATAAGCTTTTGTTACTCATAATATGATTGCAATTATATTTCTGTATGTGATAAAAACATCTGACAAACACACATAAAAACCAGAGGGCAGCAGATCATGTGAAAATAGAATATTTGTGTCATTCTCAAAACTTTTGGCCATGACTGTAGGTGGGTTTAAATTGGCAGCATGTGGGGCCAATCAAGCTGTCCGCCATAGCGGTATTAGTTGTTGGTGGGGCTAATGCAAAATTACAATGATATGCCCATAAAACATTAGGACAGTCAACTATGGAGCACCATCATCTTATACACCGCCCTGTGGTCATATGGAGATATGTGGATCCCAGTCATTACATATATTTAGTCCAATACTGATACGAGTAGCACCATGGCTATATATAGAGTGAGATATGGAGCAGCAGAATTATATGTACAGTCCTATGCTAATATATTATTACAATTGTATATAGCTAATGTAACAACAGTATGGATGAGGAGCAGCACATAGTAAGCTGGTTTAAAGGTCTTCAGTGCCAGGCAGGTCCAGAGTACTATGGGATTGAATCATTTTCTTTGGGGGGAGAGGGCAGCCTTGTAATGACATATCCTGACCAGCAAACTAGGATTTTTCCCTGTAGAGTCAATGACCATTCTGCCCCCCGCTCGCTCAGAAGTACTCAGCATGTTCATGCATTATACAGGAGCCCATTGATTTGATAAGCAGCATGTAATGCTTCATTTCCCCAGTGGTGGCGCTGCAGGGAAATGCAACACTAGTCACTAGGTTCTGTGCAAGTTGGAAGTCCAAGCCACAGGACACGATAACTAAGGGAATTGTATGAAAATGGTCAGTCACTTTACTTACAATTTTTCTAATACCGCTCTTGAGTCCTTCAATATTGCCGTAGAATATTCCACTAGAGAAGCGGACAATTTTCACTCCATCTGCCTCAACAAGCTGGAAAATACAATAAGATTTGTCATTTTTACAGTTGATTTGTATTTTCTAAATGGATATGCTGTGATATGAAATACCTACATTTTTGTAAATTTTCAAATCTTTGTAGATATCAGTATTTGCAACATTCCCAAGAGAGCAACAAGCAGGGCTGAAAATAAAATAGGATATACAATATGTTGGTTAGTTTTTCTAGAATATAATTTATGAATAACCTTACTGCAACACCTCACAGCATCTTAACATGGTTGTCTGGTTTAGAAAACACATTTTTAAATAGCCTATGTAAAACTGTGTATGGTAAAGTACTGGAGGGGGTGTATCTCTCACCCAGAATGCTCAGATGGATGAGGTAAAAAGAATCCAGAAAGCTGTGTTGTTTCAGCAAAGCATAGTTTTCTGGGGCATTTTGTTTACGGTATGGGCTGGGTTTTAATGGAATGTCATATAGGTTGGTAGTGGGATATGCCATTCCTTCCCACACTCCAGTACAAGGTTCCCCCAATCCTTTGACAAACCCAGCTGTAGCTGCTGGGATCATTACTGTAGGGATAATTACAAACCTCAAAAACTCATTTCTGGTCAGAGCTTGGAGATTGCATTACCTGTGGTGGCTATGCAAAGTTTGATCCCCCTGTTTGATCTGAACTTCCTAGGTAAGGTGACTTTCTGTATAGTCTTTGTCCATATAGGCAGGTATTGTTTAAGTATCACTTTTGTGCCGAAGGTTTACCCAAGTGAATGTCGAACTTGGATGCCCTATGGTGTTTATGAAAAAATAAACTTCATCTGTGGGGTTGTTAGGTTAACAGAATCCTTGTAGTTCCATGACAGAAGAGTGGAGCAAAGATGAAAGGGGTTGGGGGGTTTGGTGGTATTCTCTGAACTAGGTAAGAGGATAAATGATAGTTATAATTTGATTTTATGTGATCTACTGTAAGAAGTGCCTAAATTCTAATTAATTTAATAACTTATCTTTGCAATGGTTGGGGCTCCATATTCACTGATTCCTTTCACACAAGTAAATAGTAAAATTCTCACTGTCTTTAGCCGCCACTAGGTGGTGTGCACTGCATAGAGATTTATATATCAACTACTGTATTATACTAAGTGGCTGCTACATGCAGACAATTGTAATATTTAACTGTATAACTGTGTAACTGTTTCTCTGAGCAACTCTGTTCTCAGGGGCAGACTGGGAACTTAAAGTGGCCCTAGAAAAAATTATAAAAGTGTCCCCGTTTTGTAGTGGGGTCCAAATTGATGAAAGGTAGGGCCAGCAATATCATATTGTGGCACATTATACCACCCCAACAGAGCCAAACACCACAGTGCATCACAAAATACTGCCAGCCGCACAAAATACATCCCCAAAAACTTCCACTGAACTGCCATGAGGAGGGCTCATTTGGCCCCTGGGCATCGGCCCACCGGGAAATTTCCCTGTAAGGTCTATGGCCAATCCGTGCCTGTCTGTTCTAGAACTTCAGTGGGTCCCTCAACCTCTGTGCCCCATACAACCTGCTATGGCTGTGGTTACATCCATCTAAAGGGAATGTGTCATGGCAGATATAAAATGTATAACTCGTGATCCACCTTTCATAGTGGATAAAATTACAGATTATCTACCCCTCCTAACATCTGCACAGGTACAAAGCATGCCTTTAAAACTCTCTCATAGAAGTCAATAAGGACTCTCCTGTCCATTGTGTCTATGGCCCATGTTGGCTGCTGTAAAGCATATCTTAGGCAAGATGGCTGACCTCATAATCACCTTCAGGAAAAAAAAACTAAAATCAGAAAATAAAAATGGTTTAAACTGGCAGAAAAAAATTATAAGTGAAACATCCCCTTTAAATTCAGTGAAGTTGGCCATTATGGTTCCAAAACATAAAATAATTCTAAATTTTAATAAATCAATGTACTTACAACTGGACACGTAGGACAACAGTCAGTAATCCAAACACTAGACCAGCCAGTAAACCCAAATCCAGGCCGAGTATAATTGCTGCGATGCATGTAAATACCCAAATAAGCTGTAAAAAAATAGCGTATTAATGTATTAAAGCTAATACAGATTGCCTCGATTTAAAGGGGTTTTCCGGGATTTTACTGCTGATGACCTATCCTCAGGATAGGTCATCAGTATCTGATCGGTGGGGGTTCGACACACGAGACCCCCGCAGATCAGCTGTTTGAGAAGGCACCGGCACTCCCGTCAGTGCCGTGGCCTTCTCTTAGCTTTTCCTAGGCCAGTGACGTCACGTTCATCGGTCATGTGGCCTAGGAGCAGCTCAGCCCCATTCAAGTGAATGGGGCTGAGCATGAGACCAAGCGCAGCCGCTGTACAATGTACAGATGATCAAACAGCTGATCGGCAGGGCTCCTGGTTTTCGGACCCCCACCGATCAGATACTGATGACCTATCCTCAGGATAGGTAGTAAAATCCTGGAAAACCCCTTTTAGGGAGACTTAAGGCTAGGGCTACACTGCTAAATTTTTGGCAACTCGCGCTGCCATCCCATTCATTTCTATGGGTTCAAAATCCTGGTGGTGACGCCTTAGCTTACAGGGGTTTTCCTGACAGATTTTTATGGCATATGATATGATTGCTGGGGTAAGTCAACAGGAAACATCTACACAGGCGGGCTGGGCTGTTTCCTAATTTCCCATTTACTTTATTTTATAGTGATTGCACACTACAGAAAATGTATAAATAAGCTGTCAACTACACATACCCTTTGACAATATGGTGTGTTCTTACACAGTCTGGTAATTCCAACAGAGTTGTCAATTTATTCATACATTTCCAGGGGGATAACAGAGGAACAGCACCGTACAAGAGTTCTTAGAAAAACCAAACTATTATTTCATGGGGACTAAAAGTGCAGGAGAGGGGAGGTGACAGGCCATCTTAAAGGGGCTGCCCAGCTTTTATTATTATTTTTTTTTTTAACTTTCACCCAGCCAGCTGTACATGTGGAAAAATCCATACTTATCTGCTCAGTCAGTCTGTCTATAGCTAAATAACACTTACCGAATCCCACTTGTTCTCTCTCCAAAGTTTGGGCACATCACGAATTTGCCAGAACATGCCTTTAAGATTGGCTATGCAAATAGCTGCCAAGACAGACTGTCAAAGAAAAAAATAGAAATAGTTAATCCAGTGTCAAAAATTCTTTTCACAATAGTACAGGCAAATGTATACAAAAAATTCTAAAAGTGCCATAAACAGTCGTGTTTGCTCAGCTGTTTGAACAGAAGGACGCACTCCGAGTGAGCGCTGCCTTCCCTTCATTGTTCACCTGCTCGCCATCAACATTGTAATGGTGAGCAGTGTGATTACAAGCCGTCCCATTCGCTTCTATGGGGTGGCTCCTTCCTTCTCAAGTGAATAGGAACGAGCCATCTCATGGAAGTGAATGGGATGGCTTCTTGTAATTACACCTGGTCACCGCTGCAATGTCGACAGCGAGCAGGTAAACAATGAAGAGGAAGCAGCGCTCGTATGGAACGCAGCCTTCTCTTCAACCAGCTGATCGGCGGGGGTGTCGCCAATCTGATATTGATGACCTATAGGATAGGATCCCCATATCATCGAATTACCATATAAACAAGTGTTTTTGCTTGTTCAGGTAATCGGCGGTACATTTACATCACCAGATAATTACTAATTGTTATCTTTAGGATTCATGTCCCGTGTAAAAGGCCTTTTAGTAGACATATTATTCTAACTTTATTAGGCTATTACCTTCTGCAGCGGTTCCAGGAGCCTTCCTAATGCCATTATTGCAATCAGTACCACTATAGCCGAAACCAGGCTGGCCAACTGGAAAGAAGAGAAAACAGGAACATTCAGACCGATCACTGCACTGTGGTTGTCACTTTTGAGCCAGTAATATAGTAGTTGTATTCTTGTAAATAGGGAGCAGTGATATAGTAGTTATATTTCTGCACACAGGGCATACTAAATTAGATATAATTCAAATAGTCTCAAAGGGCACGCACTCTCCTCACTGAATAAGTATAGAACAAATTTAATATTCAATTAAAAATATATAAACAACACATCTTAAAAGTACACGTAGATTGTTACCATCCCTATTTCATTACTTGTATTTCATACAATGTTCCCATTGATTAATCTTAGATGGTGTAAAAGTCCTCTCCACTTTACATTGTCCTTTTAAAATAGTGGAGCCTCCTCCGTGTTTATGTATAAACAACAGTATTATTAGTCTCTTGTTATGGCAAAAAAAAAGTCACTAGTACATTAGTACATTCTAATTGATACAAATCTCCACCAGGATGTGTTTAGCCGCTGAATGGGGCTAGTATTTCAGATATTAGTGTTGTATCAGTAGTGCTCTCGAAGTTATCTCTTTATATTGTTATACGAAGTCCTCCGATTAGGTGGAACATACTGCCTCCGAGAAAAAAGGGTTGTGCACTTACCCCTTATTACCCTTTTTTTCTCGGAGGCAGTATGTTCCACCTAATCGGAGGACTTCGTATAACAATATAAAGAGATAACTTCGAGAGCACTACTGATACAACACTAATATCTGAAATACTAGCCCCATTCAGCGGCTAAACACATCCTGGTGGAGATTTGTATCAATTAGAATGTACTAATGTACTAGTGACTTTTTTTTTGCCATAACAAGAGACTAATAATACTGTTGTTTATACATAAACACGGAGGAGGCTCCACTTTTTATCTAAAAGGACATTACGAAGAGAGGATGCCAATGTAAAGTGGAGAGGACTTTTACACCATCTAAGATTAATCAATGGGAACATTGTATGAAATACAAGTAATGAAATAGGGATGGTAACAATCTACGTGTACTTTTAAGATGTGTTGTTTATATATTTTTAATTGAATATTAAATTTGTTCTATACTTATTCAGTGAGGAGAGTGCGTGCCCTTTGAGAATATTTGAATTACGTACATTCACAGGTTTTGGGTGACCTGTTTTTTGAGGCACTGCCAGGGCCGGCCTTAGGGTAGATGGCGCCCTGTGCGAAACTATCTCTCGGCGCCCCCCGCCCGAGTGACAGTACTAACGTCATACAGTATAGAGCTATAAATAGAGTGTAGAGATATATAGTGATATAGGTAGGTAGAGTAGGACAGTATATATATATATATATATGTATGTATTTATAGCTCTCTATACTGTTCTATATCACACTATATATCTCTGCACTGTATTTATAGCTTTCTATATTGAAATGTAGCCTAATACAGCGCCCCATACCTCTTACATCCAGTATAATACAGCCCCATACCTCTTACATCCAGTATAATACAGCGCCCCATACCTCTTACATCCAGTATAATACAGCGCCCCATACCTCTTACATCCAGTATAATACAGCGCCCCATACCTCTTACATCCAGTATAATACAGCGCCCCATACCTCGTACATCCAGTGTAATACAGCGCCCCATACCTCTTACATCCAGTATAATACAGCGCCTCATACCTCTTACATCCAGTATAATACAGCGCCCCATACCTCGTACATCCAGTGACGTCTCCTCTGATGTAGATCTTTTCTTTCCTCATCTTCTCCTTTCAGACCAGACGCCATTTTTCAGCCATTTCTAATCTCTGCAGTTAGACAGAAAAAAAATCTTAGTTTACACAGTGTCCTAAAAAATAACTGCGCCCAGCAAATAGTGTTCCGTAATAGTGCGCCCAGTAATATTGTAAACATAACGCTCCCCAGAAATAACTGCGCTGATACTGTGCCAGGGTGCCCCCACAGTAATAGTGCCCCCCACAGTAATAGTGCCCCCCACAGTAATAGTGCCCCCACAGTAATAGTGCCCCCAAAGTCCCAACTAATAATTCTCTGCCAGAGTGCACTTGTTAGTAATAGTCCCCCCAACAGTACTAATGTCCCCACTGTGCCCCAGAAGTAATAATGCTTCCAATGTGCCAGTAAGAAGTGCCCCCCATTGATTCCCCCCCAAAATCATGTGCCAGTAAAAAGTGTCCCACCCCCATAGATGCCCCCCAAATTATGTGCCAGTAAGAAATGCCCCAGTGCCAGTAAAAATTCCCCAGTGCCCCCATGTGCCAGTAAAATGCTTCCATGTGCCAATAAAAATGCCCCCAGTGCCAGTAAAATGCCCCCAGTGCCAGTAAAAATGCCCCCAGTGCCCCCATGTGCCAGTAAAAATGCCCACAATACCCCCATGTGCCAGTAAAATGCCACTATGTGCCAGTAAAAATGCCCTCAGTGCCAGTAAAATGCCCCCAGTGCCCCCATGTGCCAGTAAAATGCCCCCATTTGCCAGTAAAATGCCCCCATGTGCCCCATTTGCCAGTAAAAATGCCCCCAGTGCCAGTAAAATGCTCCCATGTGCCAATAAAAATGCCCCCAGTGCCCCCTTGTGCCAGTAAAATGCCCCCAGTGCCAGTAAAATGCCCCCATGTGCCAGTAAAAATGCCCCCATGTGCCAGTAAAAATGCCCCCAGTGCCCCCATGTGCCAGTAAAATGCTCCCATGTGCCAATAAAAATGCCCCCAGTGCCCCCTTGTGCCAGTAAAAATACCCCCAGTGCCAGTAAAATGCCCCCATGTGCCAGTAAAAATGCCCACAATACCCCTATGTGCCAGTAAAATGCCACTATGTGCCAGTAAAAATGCCCCCAGTGCCCCTTGTGCCAGTAAAAATGCCCCCAGTGCCAGTAAAATGCTCCCATGTGCCAATAAAAATGCCCCCAGTGCCCCCTTGTGCCAGTAAAAATGCCCCCAGTGCCCCCTTGTGCCAGTAAAATGCCCCCAGTGCTCCCATGTGCCAGTAAAAATGCCCCCAGTGCCAGTAAAATGCTCCCATGTGCCAATAAAAATGCCCCAGTGCCCCCTTGCCCCCAGTGCCCCCTTGTGCCAGTAAAATGCCCCCCAGTGCCAGTAAAATGCTCCCATGTGCAATAAAAATGCCCCCAGTGCCCCCTTGTGCCAGTAAAAATGCCCCCAGTGCCCCCTTGTGCCAGTAAAATGCCCCCCAGTGCCCCATGTGCCAGTAAAAATGCCCCCAGTGCCCCCTTGTGCCAGTAAAAATGCCCCCAGTGCCCCCTTGTGCCAGTAAAAATGCCCCCAGTGCCCCTTGTGCCAGTAAAAATTCCCCCAGTGCCAGTAAAATGCCCCCAGTGCCCCCATGTGCCAGTAAAATGCCCCCATGTGCCAATAAAAATGCCCCCAGTGCCCCCTTGTTCCAGTAAAAATGCCCCCAGTGCCAGTAAAATGCCCCCATGTGCCAGTAACAATGCCCACAATACCCCCATGTGCCAGTAAAAATGCCCCCAGTGCCCCTTGTGCCAGTAAAAATGCCCCCAGTACCCCCATGTGCCAGTAAAAATGCCCCCAGTGCCCCCATGTGCCAATAAAAATGCCCCCATAAAAAAAATAAACACTTACTTACCTCCAGCAGCGATGCGATGCAGGCCTCTTCCGGCCTGTGTCCAGCGCTGTACGGCTCGGGCGGCGCGATGACGTCATCGCGTCGCCTGAGCTGGCCTCTGATAGGCTGCAGGCCTAGGGCCTGCAGCCTATCAGAGGAACGGGCAGGGGAGACGCCTCTCCCTCCCCTGCCCTGCATCTCCAAAGGCAGACTATGGAGATGAGCGCTTCCACAATGGAAGCGCTCATCTCCCTCTGCCCCACCGCCGCACTTGCAGGGCACAGCCGGGCCATTAAGGGGGCGCTCTGGCAGGGCGCCCCCTTAACTGGCCGGGAGTGAAGCGCCCTGTGCAACCGCACAGGTCGCACACCCCTAAGGCCGGCCCTGGGCACTGCACCTTCGTTATATCCTAATTGTTGGGTGTGAGCCACCTCATAACGTTTGTTTTAGTTTGGAATATAAATTAGATATAATTCTGTAAATAGGGCCAGTATTATAATAGTTATATTCTTGACCATCACAATGCAATAGCACTCTGCAATCACAAATAGTCAAGTAAATACAATAGTGCCATACTCACTTTAGAAAATGTACTAATGCTAATGCCATGTTATAACTAATAGGAAAGCTCCGTACAAGGAAAAGCATTTTACTCATACCAATACGATTTTTTTCAGAGAGTAAAATGCATCTATGACGCTTGTACAGGCACTATTGTGACCTCTGCCAGTATGGGCACCAGCGAGGTAGTATTTAGGGTAGGTCCTAAAGAGATCACCTTATTGTTGGAGGACAGACACAAATGATTTTGTACAAAAAGTATTTGCCAAGAATTTCAGATTTATAATTTAGCATTAGTACATTCTATAGTGAGTATGGCAGTATTATATTTACTTGATTATTTGTGTTTGCAGAGTGCTGTTGCATTGTGTTTGTTTTTGCTTTTGTGCTTTCAGCCATAGCAACGTGCACCTGTGCACTGGGATGTGCTGACTGACCCCTATTTTTTCTTTATATTCTTGACCATAACTGCTTTAATATACCAGTTATATTGTAAATGAAGAGCAGTATTATAGTACTTATATTCTTGTACATAGGGGGCAGCAATATATTATTATTATTATTATTATTATTATTATTATTGTATACAGGGAGTGGTATTACAGTAGTTATGAGCTTCTACATAGGAAGCAGAATTATGTTAGTTACTGTATATTCATGTACATACATACAAAGCAATCTAATAGTACAGTATATTCTTGACCAAATATGGGAAAGTATCATAGTAGTTATATTCTTGTACATAGAGGACAATAATTTAGTAGTTTTTATGTCCACGGTAACAGTAGGCAGTATTACAATAGTTCTACACATGTCAACATTGAAATTGCAATGTTGTGGAATTATGGAAATCAGAGGATTGATAAACACGTTAATGATATGCAAATGATAAAAAAATGGAAACAAGACACAATAGAAAACGGATCCGTCCCCCTTTGACTTTCAATGGAGTTCATGACGGATCCGTCTGGGCTATGTTAAAAATACAACCGGATCCATTCATAACGGATGCAGATAGTTGTATTATCTGTAACAGAAGCATTTTTGTTGAACCCTGCTGAATCCAGCAAAAACGCTAGTGTGAAAGTAGCCTTAACCTAATTAAACAAAATATGACTTGTTATTGTAACCCAGAGATACAGTCACAATTTTGAAGTCTGTTGATTTGTAATATAGGAGTTATAGGGACACATTTATTAAAGGGGTTGGCCACCCTAAGTATCAAAAATCCAAAGTTCCCCCAGACAATAGCCAACCCTATGAAGTATTTCTCAGGTGACATGTACTGGCTGTATGTCATTTATCTAACCTGTTCACCATGACACACTTCCCTGGAGGAGCTCCCTCAGACAGACTGTGTGGGAGGAGCAGCTGCAAAGTGAAAGTAACAATCCCAGCATGCACTGCAGCAAGCATGTCTAGAGGAGCAGTCACATGACCTCCCCGCCCACCTCTGTTCCCATAGAGACAAGAGCCCCTTAGATAACATCAATGTTATCAGTGAATAACTGTTGTAGAGACATAGCAATAGAAAGAACGCCCCAGTCCCAACAGTAAAGGGGGGGGGGTTACCCTTTTCATAAATTTGCTGTGGGGCCCAGTCATTTCTAGTTGTGCCACTGGATGTAAGCCAAAAACAGAATGAGGGGGGGGGGGAGTTATAATTTCCCTTGTTCCTAAAAAGTGGCGTTAAAAAGTTGCAAACTATGGGACAGATTTATCAAAACTGGTGTAAATGAAAACTGGCTTGGTTGCCCATAGCAACCAATCAGATTCCACCTTTCATTTTTCAAAGCTCCTTTGGAAAATGAGAGGTGGAATCTGATTGGTTGCTATGGACAACTAAGCCAGTTTTCCTTTACAGCAGTTTTAATAAATCTCCCTCTATGTGTTTGGAAATTTTTAACTGCACTTTTTTTTTTTTTTTTTTTTTTTAAAGGGCATGGCAATGGCAGAGACAGGGCGTGACCAGTCAACCCAACAAATTTATGTTCATTTTCACCAGTTTTCTGACTCAAATGAAGCCAGAAATCTATGGCAGCTCTGAGCTGTCATAGATTTCTGTTTAGGTGCACGGACTGCACAAATCGATCTGCTGACATACAGAGGAGCCTCCTGTCTATCATCATACGACCTGCTCCCAGCTGACAGCCCATCAATCATCTATGAATATATGACTACCCTTCATCTGGGAAAAAAGGGAAAATGAGTGTAGTCAAATATCTATATATAACATACAGGGGGGGTCACAAGTCACTATATATAAAGTACAGTGGGTCACACATCACTATATATAATGTACAGGGGGTCACACATCACTATATATAATGTACAGGGGGTCACACATTACTATATATAATGTACAGGAGTTCACACATCACTATATATAATGTACAGGGGGTCACACATCACTATATACAGTATAAAGTGGTGATCACATATCACTGTATTGGGGGCATCATATATCACTATATACAGTGTGCAGGAAGGAGAGGGCACGTATTTACAGATGACATCAGTGACTGCTGCTGATATCACTGACCTCAGCCATACTGACAACTCAGAAGGGGTTAAAGCTCCTGACCTGTTGGTCTGGCTGGAATAAACATGTCTGTGATAAGATCACATTGCAGAGTGGTCATAGACAGGACAGACACTAGGATTGCTCACACTTTGTTGTCCACAGCACCTTCCTGGCTCTGCTACATCACTGCAGTCAGTGAGGTCCATCACGGCTTCTCCTCAGTCTCTCTTCCTCTTGCAAAGTTTCTTTAGTTCAGCTTCTAACAAGTTTCTCTGCTAAGACCCTTCAGCCCTGTATAGTCAGGACTGCAGTCACAGCAGAAGGAAACTTCTCTGACACAAGCAGGGTGTCTTTAGGACCCAGGAGCAGCACACTCCTTCCATGGACTAGTGCACGTGCAGGCATGGAGGAGACAGGCAGCTATGAGAGCAGGACTGAGGGGGCGTAACTTCCAATAGCAAGGAAACCAGGCAGATCTGCTGCAGAAGATTTATTAGGAAGTTTATTGTCTCCCTGCTTTCTTTAGAGTTTTAATAAGTGCTAACAAAGTGGCCAACCCCTTTAAGACCAACGTTTTAGATGCCGGTAAATAGAGCTTAATAAAGCCCTATAGCTGACGGAGAATCCTCCGAAGTTATGAAGAGGCGCAGGCCTCTCCATAACTTCGCTGCATCCAGCACCAGTTCTTCCGAGCTGTCTTACATTTAGACTATTTTCTACTCCTAAAACAGGCATATAAAATGATGAATGGGACGGGCCTGCCAGACCGTCCCCTTCCCTGCCCACACAACACCCCCTTTTTTAAACCTGGCATGAGAGGGGAGAAGTTGCAGATTTGGCCACAGATTCCCTTTGCGAACGAATCTGCGACAGATATACACCAAACATTGGCATATATCTAATAATGATTCCCATAGTCCTTGCCATCATTGAGATAAGGTTAGGTCACATGGTAATCTACCTGGGTTTTTCCACCAGTGCCCTCTTGGATTGCAGTTCGAGAGAGTGCAGTACTAGCACAGAAGCAGGAGAAGATTCCACCAATCAAATTGCTGCCGCCATTTGCTATAAATTCCTGTTAAAAGGAAGAATAATGTATTTACCATACTGTACATTTACAGCTTTAAATGGGGAAAACAGCTAATAATCTGATGATGCTGATCCAGCAAAAATCAAAAGGACCCCCCTCCACACGCATTCTTCAGGAGGCTGGCCATACACATTAGATGTATGTTGGCCGAACACCCTGATTTTGGCAGGACCGACTGACCATCTAATCTTTATGGGCGCTTACCAGCTCTCCTGTGATGGGAGTTATTGGGGGAGATAAAGATTAGGCATGTTGGATTTCCTCCATCTCTTTCTACTAGCTTCATGCATTCCCCATGTAATAACAATTCTGGAACATCTATTCTTATAGCTCTATGTTGTGCCATTCCTTTATTATTTGTACTAGAAGTTATGAATGAATTGCTAGCAGTCTGCAGTAAGGGTACAGAGGGGTGGTGCTGGGGGTGTGTCCAGTGGCGTAGCTATAGGGGTTGCAGCGGTCGCAGTTGCGAAAGGACCCCTAAGCCAGGCCGAGGGCCCCCTTGCCACTTGCAGGGCCGCACCGCCAATTAGCCAGGTGCGGCGCGGCCCTGCGCACAGATGGGGGCGGTGGCGGGGCAGAGGGAGATGAGCGCTTCCATTGTGGAAGCGCTCATCTCCATAGTCATCTGTATCGCCGTCCTCAGGACAGCAATACAGATGCCTGTATTGTACTGCGGGGCAGGGGAGGGAGAGGCGTCTCCCCTGCCCGTTCCTCTGATAGGCTGCAGGCACTAGGCCTGCAGCCTATCAGAGGCCGGCTCAGGTGGCGCGATGACGTCATCGCGCCGCCTGAGCCGTACAGCGCGGGACACAGGCCGGAAGAGGCCTGCATCGCATCGCTGCCAGCTCCATGGAGGTAGTATTAGTGTTTATTATTTTTTTTTATTGTAGCAGTCACCGACCGGAGCTCAATTGGGGGCACATGGGGGCATTTTTACTGGCACATGGGGGCATTTTTACTGGCACTGGGGGCATTTTTACTGGCACCTGGGGGCATTTTTGGGGGCACTGGGGGCATTTTTACTGGCACATGGGGGCACTGGGGCATTTTTAATGGCACATGGGGGCATTTTTACTGGCACATGGGGGCACTGGGGGGCATTTCTTACTGGCACTGGGGGCATTTCTTACTGGCACTGGGGGCATTTCTTACTGGCACTTAGGGGCATTTCTTAGGGGCATGGGAGCACTGGGGGCATTTTTACTGGCACGGGGGGCATTTTTCTGGCACATGGGGGCACTGGGGGCACTTCTTACTGGCACATGATTTTGGGGGGGAATCAATGGGGGGAACTTCTGGCGCATTATTGGGGCGTTTCTTACTGGCACATAATTTGGGGGGCATCTATTGGTGGGGAGGACTTCTTACTGGCACATTATTGGGGTGAAATTTTGGGGGCACTTCTTACTGGCACATTGGAAGCATTATTACTTCTGGGGCACAGTGGGGACATTAGTACTGTTGGGAGCACTATTACTAACAAGTGCACTCTGGCAGAGAATTATTAGTTGGGACTTTGCGGAGCACTATTACTGTGGGGGGCACTATTACTGTGGGGGGCACTATTACTGTGGGGGGCACCCTGGCACAGTATCAGCGCAATTATTTCTGGGGGACGTTATGTTCACACTATTACAGGGCACTATTTGCTGGGCGCAGTTATTTTAGGACACTGTGTGCCAATAACTATTGAAGGGCACTATCTGTGTGGTACTAGTGGCACAGTACTGGGGGTGGTAGGATGATTTGTCCAGAAGACGGAAGGATGATGGAAAAGTAGTAAACTAAGATTTTTTTCTGTCAAACTGCAGAGATGAGAAATGGCGTCTGGTCTGAAAGGAGAAGATGAGGAAAGAGAAGATCTACATCAGAGAAGACGTCACTGGATGTAAGAGGTATGGGGCGCTGTATTACTCTGTATGTAAGAGGTATGGGGCGCTGTATTATACTGGATGTAAGAGGTATGGGGCGCTGTATTATACTGGATGTAAGAGGTATGGGGCGCTGTATTATACTGGATGTAAAGGTATGGGGCGCTGTATTATACTGGATGTAAGAGGTATGGGGCGCTGGTATGTATACTGGTTGTAAGAGGTATGGGGCGCTGTATTATACTGGATGTAAGAGGTATGAGGGGCTGTATTATACTGGATGTAAGAGGTATGGGGCGCTGTATTATACTGGATGTAAGAGGTATGGGGCGCTGTATTATACTGGATGTAAGAGGTATGGGGCGCTGTATTATACTGGATGTAAGAGGTATGGGGCACTGTATTATACTGGATGTAAGATTTATGGGGCGCTGTATTATACTGGATGTAAGAGGTATGGGGCGCTGTATTATACTGGATGTAAGAGGTATGGGGCGCTGTATTATACTAGATGTAAGAGGTATGGGGCGCTGTATTATACTGGATGTAAGAGGTATGGGGCGCTGTATTATACAGGATGTAGAGGTATGGGGCACTGTATTATACTGGATGTAAGAGGTATGGGGCACTGTATTATACTGGATGTAAGAGGTATGGGGCGCTGTATTATACTGGTTGTAAGAGGTATGGGGCGCTGTATTATACTGGATGTAAGAGGTATGGGGCGCTGTATTATACAGGATGTAAGAGGTATGGGGCGCTGTATTATACTGGATGTAAGAGGTATGGGGCGCTGTATTATACTGGATGTAAGAGGTATGGGGCGCTGTATTATACTGGATGTAAGAGGTATGGGGCGCTGTATTATACAGGATGTAAGAGGTATGGGGCGCTGTATTATACTGGATGTAAGAGGTATGGGGCGCTGTATTATACTGGATGTAAGAGGTATGGGGCGCTGTATTATACTGGATGTAAGAGGTATGGGGCGCTGTATTATACAGGATGTAAGAGGTATGGGGCGCTGTATTATACTGGATGTAAGAGGTATGGGGCGCTGTATTATACTGGATGTAAGAGGTATGGGGCGCTGTATTATACTGGATGTAAGAGGTATGGGGCGCTGTATTATACTGGATGTAAGAGGTATGGGGCGCTGTATTATACTGGATGTAAGAGGTATGGGGCGCTGTATTATACTGGATGTAAGAGGTATGGGGCGCTGTATTATACTGGATGTAAGAGGTATGGGGCGCTGTATTATACTGGATGTAAGAGGTATGGGGCTGTATTAGGTTACATTCACACGAACGTTGTGTTTTGCAGTCTGCAAATTGCAGATCCGCAAAAAAAGGATGATGTTCCGTATGGCATCCGTTTTTTTGCAGATCCACTGTAACAATGCCTATCCTTGTCCGCAAATGGACAAAAATAGGAATGGATATGCAGATGCGGACAGCACACAGTGTTCATTTAAGTGAATGGGTCCGCATCTGAGCCGCAAAATATGCAGATCGGAGGCTGAAAAAATAACTGTGGTGTGAATGTAGCCTTACCCTGTATGTTCTGTAGTGATATACGTAATGTTAGGAGGGAAAAGGTTAGGTCAATTTTTGACTTGGCTGGCAGAAAAGCTAGGTGCACCAGCGTTGGGGTGGGGGTGGGGCCCAAGCTGAACTCTTGCACCAGGGCCCATGAGCCTTTAGCTACGCCCCTGGGTGTGTCCCTGCACAGCCTGACAATGGCAGCACTGACTGTTTACCACCCCTCTGTACCCTTACTGCAGACTGCTAGCAATTCATTCATAACTTCTAGTAGAAATAATACAGGAATGGCACAACATAGAGCCATAAAACAGCTGCTCCAGAATTGTTATTACATGGGGAATACATGTAGCTATTAAACCAGACATGTCAGGAGTGGTGAAAGGTCCTCTTTAAGTAATAGTATCAGTAGCATAAGAACTGAGCTATAAGGCTACTTTCACATTTGCGGCAGGGGATTTGTGCTGCCGCAGGTGCACATGTGGGGCCGGAACTACGCTCCGGCCCCATTTACTATAATGGGGGCGGGCCGCAGATCCGGCCGCAGCACGGCAAGCTTTCCAAGAGGCGGCCGGACCAAAACTACGACATGTTGTAATTTTGGTCCGACCGCCTTTCGGCAAGTTTGCCATGCTGCGGGCCAAACCGTGGCCTGCCCCTATTATAGTGAATGGGGCCGGAGAGTAGTTCCAGCCCCACACCTGCACCCGTGGCAGCACAGATCCGGCAGGTGAACAGCCTGCCGGAATCCCCTGCCGCAAATGTGAAAGTAGCCTAACAAGTGTTTATAAGGTCAGAGATCAGAGTTAAAGAGCTGCCTGATGGAACAGAGTAAAAACACTGAGCCTGTGACTAGAGAATCTCAAGGCTGTACAGAGAAAGGTGCTCAAAATGTTTATTAAAGTCTCACCAAGATATCCATTTTGCATTGATGGGTCAATTCCTCCAGAGCATCAACGCATTCTAGCACATAAAGAGTGTCCTGAGTGGAGGACGGGGGTTATCGTTATGATATCATGTGGATAAACCATAAATGTCTGAGTTGGGAATACCTATTTAAGGCTACTGTCACAACTGCGCTTTTGCTGGATCTGTCAGGGGATCAGCAAAATGCATCTGGTCAATAATACAACCGTCTGCATCCGTTCAGAACAGATCCTGTTGTATTATCTCCCAAATAAACAAGACAGATCTGGCACTAAATCCATTGTAAGTCAATGGGCGCCAGATCCGTTTTTTTCATGTTCGTCTTGCTCAGTATCCCATGACACACTCAAAAACGCTGCTTGCAGCACTTTTGTGTGTGTCATGGGAACGTAATGAAACCGAATGGAATGCATTCTGGTGCACTACCTTCTGATTTGTTCAGTTTTGTTCCTTATTAACAATGAATAGGGACAAAACTGAAGCATTTTCCTCTAGTTTTGAGATACTCTGATGGATCTCAAAACCGGAAAGGAAAACGCAGATGTGAAAGTAGCCTAAGACCTGTTTTTGGATGCCTTCTTTGGCTGTAACAAAAATAGAATGTTCTTTTATATAAGGACAGCATTTCCTGAAAGGGTATTTAACAAGAGATGTCCAAAGTAAACAATACCTTTATGATCTTGGACGGAAAGATGATCCATTCCTTAAAGGGTTTGTCCCATGACAAACACTTATCCTTTATCCACAGGAGTGGGGATAAGTGTCTGTCCTGTGAGGGTCTGACCACTGCAGCGATCACTCCATTTTACGTCACTAAGATGATATTTTGTCTCATCGTGTGTCAAAATTTACCTGGTTCCCATCTATAGGATAGTTGTGTTTGGTTCCATAGACTTTTGCCACAGACACAGCTACAGCATATGCAACTATTCCGGTGGAAAATGCAGGGCCAATCATTCCAGAAAACATGCTGACATCTGGAGCTATGGGTTTTACGAACCTAAAACACATGATACACATCCATCATTTATTTGTCAGTTTATCTTACACAGTACTTTATTTCATTAAAGGGGTTGTGCTATTGTGTGAATAGGGTATAAGTATCTGATTGATGGGGGTCCAATTTTTCACAAGATAGGGGGTCCAGTATTATGGAACGCTATTTGTTCACAGTACATTTTGTGACACAAAATGCATTTTATATAGACAAAATTCATTTTGTAGAATTCTGTCACAAAGTGACATTCTGTGTGACAAAATGGTATTTTGTGGACATATTGAATTCTTTGTGACAAAATGACATTCTGTGCCACAAAATGACATTCTGTATGACAAAATGAAGTCTCTGTGCCACAAAATGACATTCTGTGTGACAAATTGAATTCTGCATAACAAAATATTCTGTATCACAAAATGACATTCTGTACGTTAAAATTACCTTCTGTGAAAAATTGATTCTTGTTCACAATGGGCACAAATGACAGTCTACATGCTGAATTTTGTTACAAAACGTAATTTTCTGTGCAAAAGATTATGTGGGAACAAAATGAATTCTATGTCACAAAACATTGTGTCACAAAATTACACAAATGTATTCTGTGCCACAAAATAACATTCTGTGTGACAAAATGAGTGTTGTGTCACAAAATAAATTATGTGTCACAAAATACAATTCCGTGTAGCAAAATCAATTCTGTGTCACAAAATACAATTTTGTGCGACAAAATGCTGAAATTAATTTTGTGTCACAAAATAATAGTCTATATGACAAAACGAATTGTGTGTCACATTATGAATTGTGTGTCACAAAATTACATTGTGTAAAACAAAAATATTTCTGTATAGACAAAGGGAATTCTGTGATTATTGCATACATTTTGTGTCACAGAACACATTTTGTGTAATAAAATACATTGCGAACATATGGCACTCCATACCGTATCATTTTTTAATGAAGTAACAGGTCGCACATGTGACTGCTGGAGATGGTGGCCTGACCTGAGGATACTTTACCAACACCTCGACTCCTTCAGTCTCCCGCTGCCTTGCTCTTGTTTTCACATGTCAATATCCTGTTTGCTGCAGGCCACAAGGCTGCCACATCCAGTGACTGACTGCAGCTGTGACATATCACTCATGTGTCATGTGAGGGGGGGGTTCACATCTGCGGTCTTTGGTTGCAGCAGCCATGTGGCCTGTGTCAAACAAGATGTTGACAAGGGGAGACCAGAGCAAGGCAGGGGCATCGGGGGAGAAAAGGATCCAGAACCCAGTGGCAGGGAGCAAGCAGAGTATGTATACTTCCCTCTGGAGGTTGAGCTACATGAGTTTGTCTCATTAGAGACATTGGCAGCATATTTCTGGGATATGCCTTCAATGTCCTAATTGCATGGGTCTGAATACTATGACTTCTGCTGATGCTAAAAACAAAGAGGTTCTAGGAAACACTATGTAACTTTGCATAAACATACTAATACAAGGCAAAAATATGCTAACAAGAAGCAATGTCCCAGGTGGCCCACAAGGATATTCCAAATCTAGTCTAATGTTCAACCTCTATTTGCCAAGTGAAACAGTCACCAGTATCCTATTGTGATTGTTTTTGTCACCCATTGATCTGTATGATCTATAGTAGTTCAATGGTAATAATGTGTTGTTGAAAATATATTTTACTCCACAATAAGATGAGCGAATCGATTCTAGACTAATCGGATTCCTTACAAACCTCACAAAAATTCATCCACCAACAAATCTGAAGCTTTTCTGATTCGCTTCGGATGAACTGCATAAAAGTTGCGCCCAGCGCCATTTTACTGTTAGTCTTGGCAGGCAAAAACCACAAGGGAGAAATTTCTCTTTAGCAAGACAGTGGTCGTCTTGGAGATGTGTTTGGGGTCATTATCATGTTGGAATACTGCCCTGCAGCCCAGTTTCCAAAGGAAGGGGATCATGCTCTGCTTCAGTATGTCACAGTACATGTTGGCATTCATGGTTCCCTCAATGAACTGTAGCTCCCCACAGCCGACAGCACTCATGCGGCCCCAAACCATGACACTCCCACCACCATGCTTGACTGTAGGCAAGACACACTTGTCTTTGTACTCCTCACCTGGTTGCCGCCACACATGCTTGACACCATCTGAACCAAATAAGTTTTTCTCATATGTCTGTATGGTCTTGGTCACCATGCTGAAGCTCAATTTCAGGGTGTTGGCAAATAGATTAGACCATCTTTATGTAGAGCAACACTCAGAGAGTTCTTTACCATGAGGTGCTATGTTGAACTTCCAATGACCAGTATGAGACAGTGTGAGAGCGATAAAACCAAATTTAACACACCTGCTCCCCATTCACACATGAGACCTTGTAACACTAACACTGTCACATGACACTGGGGAGGAAAAATGGCTGATTGTGCACAGTTTGGCCATTTTAACTTAGGGGTGTACTTACTTTTGTTGCCAGAGGTTTAGACATTAATGGCTGTGTGTTGAGTTATTTTGAGGGCACACCAAATTTACACTGTTATTCAAGCTGTACATGTAACACCCCAGAGTGGTGTTACCACTCCTACACCCTGCTTCTATCTGTGTCTGCTAAGCTAAATGTCAATCTATGCATTTTATTCCAGGACCTGCAAAAATGTGTATTTCAATACAATGTTATGCAACTGTTTTACTATGTAATGCGCCTGGTGTACCAGCAGGTGGCAGCAAACAAGACAGAGCTATAACTACTGAGAATGGACCTTTCCATGCCTTTCTGACCCCCTCTGGGGAGAAGTGGACTGTGCCTACTTCCTGTAGTTAGGGTGGAGATCCAGTTAGATCTAGTTAGAACTAGTTGAGAGTACCCCCTGCTAGGGGAAGGGTGTGCAGGGCACGTCTCTGCTAGACGTGCCCCTGCTAGCCAGAGCACCTTCAGCTCTGCTGGCCAGCGAGGCAGAAACCTGAGCCTCAGCAGCCAGGAGGTGTTTTCTCAAGGAGAAAAGTGCAGCCTTTGCAGCCATTTAAGAAATCCAAGTTTACAGAAAGTTTGTTAGTACAGCAGTGAGCTACAGAGATATAGCAGAAGATTTTGCCTGCCAATTTATATGCTAAAACCTGCTGGAAGCCAAGTTAAAGCCAGAAGTTTGTTGTTTGGATGCAAGTCTACCTAAATAAAGCTGCGTTGGATTCCATTACAAGGTCTGGACTCATTTATTACTACACCCCTCAATTATTCCCCCTATTTATTGCTACCGGAGCCAAAGCCTGGGGTCCAGTCATTTCCAGGTAGGAGCACCGTGACACACCACAGACATTTTAGGCCACAAATACACCACTCGGCATTCCTACACCTGGGACGTGCGTTACAACATTCTTAGCGGGCCCTGGAGAGAGGCTGCCCGTTGCATACACTGAGCAAACTGTGAAATAAAACTGTGAATTGTATTCACCGAATGTGCACTCACTTTTGTGAGATACTGTAATTGTGTAGGTTTTGTGTAGGTTTTACAGATTTTTTTCAGGGGTAGCTTTGAGGGAGTGAGGGGCTTGTCACACTGTGCTTAACCCCTTAGTGACCACACAATTTTTTTTTATCATTGCTTTCGAAAAGCTATAACTTTTTTTTTTCATCATTGTACCAGTATGAGGGCTTATTTTTTGCAGAACAAGTTATCGTTTTTAAGGCACCACTTTGGGTACATATAATCATTTATTAAAGCTAGCTGTCTAGACTTATCCCCCTTTTTTTACATGAGTAAAACGTTTTTGTGGTCACTAAGGTTAAAGCTGCTTCCTGCTGCAGCTATTCAGCCTAGTATTTCTACAAAACCAGCTCCCAGCAAAAAAAAAATAATTTGTATATGAACAGAAGGACAGCTTTTTCTTTCAAAGCCTCAACTTTTTACAGTTTACAAATGCTGAGCAATTGTATATTTTTTTCAGTGCATTATATCTGTACGTTTTATTAAACACCTTGCAATGTAGCAAAAGTATTTTACGCAATAATGCAATTTTTGTACCAGTAATTAGGCTTGAGTTAATCTACGTTTGGATCATAGATCCAAAGTTGATTCGTTAAAATACTTACAATTTAATATTGTTTCCATTTAGCATTAAAATGTATTGGCTCCGTGGAGCAAAAGTTTGTTTCGCC
Source organism: Rhinella marina (assembly GCA_900303285.1). Lineage (NCBI taxonomy): Eukaryota > Metazoa > Chordata > Amphibia > Anura > Bufonidae > Rhinella > Rhinella marina. Next base: position 61,996 of record ONZH01012045.1, on the reverse strand, counting down.
TGAAGTCACACAAGACTTTAGTTAATTCCTACTGTATGCATACCTACGTATTGAAAAACAATTTAAAATTGCAATCCGAACTGGGCTTTGGTACTGGCTGATACCTCGGTACCAAAGCCCAGTTCGGATTGTTATTTTAAATTGTTTTTCAATATGCAGATATGCATACAGTAGTAATTAACCAAAGTCTCGTGCGACTTCAGGCGGGAAGAAGTTTGGCTCTACGGAGCCAATACATTTTAATAAATAGAAGATTCAGGATTTTTGGTCCACAACAGCTCCTGTAGCTGTAAGCTAGCGTGACGTCACCGATGCTCTGATTTGGAGTGCAAGCTTTTTTGAATAGGAAATGTGCTGCCGGCCGGAGCACGTTTTCCAACTACACAGCTTGACTGCTTTTACCTGACTGGAGGATCGGGACAACTATCAAGTATTCACCACTACACATAAACATCATGGACTCTCCTCTACAAGTTCAGGTAGGCATGACAGTTTTACATATAGATAATACTTATTACAATTTAGAGGACAGCAGATGTGGTAGAACCCCGCTTCTGGTCAGAGAGTAAGCGCAGGAATTCTTCTTTTACTTCTTCAAATTGTCATTGCGGCACTGACCTTCCTTGCAGCATACTCACAACACTTGTAAGTAAGAGTGCCAGTAAACTTGTTTTATTTCAATACATTTTAATGCTGTATGGATACAGCATTAAAATGTAAGCATTTTAACAAATCAACTTCGGCTCTATGATCTGAAGGCCGATTTGCTCAAGCCTACCAGTGATATTAAACGCAGAGTTCAAAGAAATTTTACTGCCATCACTGCATTGTTATATTCATTGTAGCGGTCACATTATTGCATCACACTGTGTGTCTTGTGGTACAAAAATGTCATTCTTGAACCAGTCGAGTCAGTTACATTAAAAACATACATAGTTCAAAGAAATTTCACCACCAACACTGCATTGTTATATTGGTGGTGGCAGGCACATTATTTAATTGGACCATATGTTTTATAGTACAAAAGTTTCATTGTTGAACCAGTTCAGTTAGGCCACTTTCACACTAGCGGCAGCACGGATCCGGCGCTCCGGCCCCACACGTGTCAGACACAGTCTCACTTACGCTTTCATACATACATACTTACATACATACTTACATAAAGCCATACTTACTGGTGGCTTCTGGTTGTCAGAGGCCCCAGCAGCTCCGGACAGCACAGGAGGAGGAGGATGGCGCGCACAAAGGAAGGGAAGATTCCCCACAGCGCCCTCTGCTGGAGGTAGGAGGGAGCTGTGGGGAAAAGTGCAGGTGACGGATCCGTCATGAACTCCATTGAAAGTCAATGGAGGACGGATCCGTTTACTATTGTGTCACACCAAACGGATCCATCCCCATTGACTTGCATTGGGGGTCATTCCGGATCCGTCTTGGTGTGGATGCCCAGACCGGAGAGCAAACCGCAGCATGTTGCGGTTTGCTCTCCGGTCTGTAAACTGAAGAGAACTGAACGGAATGCATTTTTGAGCATTCCGTTCTCTTCAGTTCAGTTTTGTCCCTATTGACAATGAATGGGGACAAGACTGAAGCGTTTTATTCCGGTATTGAGCCCCTATGACCGAGCTCAATACCAGAATTTGTAAACGCTAGTGTGAAAGTAGCCTAAGTGATATTAAAAACATACATAGTACAAAGAAATTTCAATGCCAAGTAAATTGTCAATAGCAGTGTGCAGTGTGTAGAAGTGGGCAAGCATTTAATTGCACCTGTCTTTAACCCTTACAGTACCGGCGCCGTACATGTACGGCGCTGGTACGATGCGGGCACATGGCGCCCGCTCGCGGGTGCGGCGGGCGTCATGGCCGGCAAGTCTCTGCTGTTTCTAACAGCAGAGACTTGCCGCTACCTACTGTATCGGCGGCGTCTTCCGGGGTGACTAGATGCCGTGATCACACGTGATCACGGCATCTAGTTGCGTCTAAACCCGGAAGCGTTCGCTTCCGGGTGGTGTACAGACACCCCGTGTGGCCAATCGGGGTGTCTGTACACCATATGAAAACTGTAATCCTCGCTGGTGAGGATTACAGTTTTCAAAGTGCAATTCTTATTCTGGCCACTAGATGGCAGGCCAGGATAAGAAATGAGCAATTGATGGATTTAACTGCCTCTAGTAAATCCATAATTGCTCATAAAGAAAATTAAAAAGCCACAATATATAAGCTCATATTTGAGCATTCAAATAGTAAAAAAAAAAATTTAAAAAAATGTTAAAAAATATATAAAAAAATAAAAAAGATATAAAAGTTCAAATCACCCCCCTTTCCGTATAAGTAAAAAATAAATACCTAAATAACACTAAATATAGACATCATGGGTATCACCGTGACCGAAAACGCCCGTACTTTTAAAATATATAAAAAAAAATCCAATACGGCGAATTGTGTGGCGGAAAAAAGCGTCCAAATGGCGATTTGCCGTTTTTTGTCGCTTTTTTTTTCTAAAAAAAATTAAATAAAAAGTGATCAAAAAGTCATACACACCCCAGAATGTATCAATAAAAACTTCAGATCGTCCCGCAAAAAATGAGCCCCTATACAGCTCTGTACACATAAATACCAAAAAGTTATAGGGGTCAAGATTTGACAAGGAAAAAAAAAAAAAAAAAAAAGGGCAACTTTCTAATTTTTTTTCACTATCAAAACGCAGGAAAAACTATACATATTAGGTATTGCCGGATTCGTACTGACCAGTAGAATGAAAATAACGGGTCAGTTTTAATGCACATCGAACGCTGTAAATAAGAAACCCGTAGAACTGTAGCGGAATAGCGTTTTTTTGCAATTTCACCTGATTTGGAATTTTTTTCCCGCTTCCCACTACACCATATGCAATATTAAATGGTGGCGTTGGAAAGTACAACTTGTCCCGCAAAAAACAAGCCCTCATACAGCTATGTGAACAGAAAAATAAAAGAGTTATGGCTGTTTGAAGGCAGGGAGCGCAAAACGAAAATGCATGACCGAAAAAACCTCCGGTACTGAAAGGGTTAAATTACAGAAAACACACTTGCAATTTTAATTGTATTGTCCACCAGTATTGTTAACCTGTCAGAGGTTTGGTATGCACAGATTATTATTATTATTATTATTATTATTATTATTAATAATAATAATAACAACTATAATCTGTGTGTACCAAACCTGTGACTTTTCACTTAAGAAACCCATTACTTTTAATTCATAGAAAACTTGTGACTTTTCATTTATAGGCCTCATAACAAAAATTATGGAAAATGGAAGAATGCTAAACGAAAGACTCAGGCCTTGTCATCCGAGAGTCAGAATACCTGTAAGTAGCAGCAGTAGCAGCACCAGCCATTCGTCCAATAGTAGTAGTGGCACTTGTTGACAGTGCACTTTGGGCAAATACAGAGCAGGGAATTGGGAGGGGAGCCAATGAGCCCACAATGACAAATCACCATCAGATAAAAGTGCCAGCAGTGGTGTGATGTAGAGACTATGATCCAAAAGCTGGATGGGGGTTGCTCAGGAGGAGGTGACATCAGAGGAGGAGGGTGGAGGTGTGGCGGCAATAAAGGGCAAAATACAGCCAAAACCTCCCAAAAAACTTGCAGAGCCAGATCTGCTTCTGTTGTGGTCAGCTTAGCAACTGGTGATGCCACTGGTACTGTTGAGTGCAGCCTCAAAATAGGCAAAACTCAGCTGCCTCTAGCTCTCTGTGAGCAACTCCTTATGGCAGTATTTCTCCGCAAGGCTGGCACACAAAACCACACTAGTGTGCAAGATCTGCACGATTAAAATAAGCTGTGGGCATTCAAACACAAACATAGATAGCAGGGCTCAATTACAGCACATGGGTTGGATCCTGTGGGATAAGAGAACTGCCAGCATTCTGAATCAGAACAAGTCTGTCCTCCCTTCCTGGTCTAATTTGTGGCAGCCAGCCCGCATCCCCAAGCAGTACAGTATCCTTGTCATCATCAGATACTTCTCCTGCTCAGAGTCCTTTTTCTCTGATCCATCGTGAGACATCCATAACAAAATGTGTGGCCATGAGAAAACTATTCTCAACCGCCTATCTCCTAACATCTCTGCTACCATAAGCAACAGCAGAAGCAGCAGACAGTTTAGTATTATCAATACAATGGAGCAATTTTTTTATGTGCCATGCCCGGCTGAGGCAAATTAACAAACTGAGACCTACCCCATCAACACCCAGGTTCAGTCCTACCTGGACTCTGGCCTTTCTCTGGTGTATACCATGCTCCCTGACCCCCATGGACTAATGGGCAGATAGACTGGAACAGTGGCCCGAACTGACATAGTATGCTCTCTTTGATCTCTCTTGCCCAGTGACATCTCAGAGAGGATTTTATGTGTGGCAGGGGGGTTGTGACACCCAAAGGGATAAAGTTATCCTCCATCAGTGTACTAAACGTTACTTTTGTCAAAATTTTCACACTCCTCTGGCTGGGGCTGATGAATAGATCTGCCTTTGCAGACAGTGCCCATTCATGCTACTGCTGCTGTCTGCCTGCCTACCATCATATTCTGTACCATATGTCTGCTGCTGCCATCATGCCACTGTCCAGAGGCGGATTGGCCATAGACCTTACAGGGAAATTTCCCAGTGGGCCGATGCCCAGGGGGCTGCCTGTGCCCTCCTCACGGCTGGCCAATGGAATATTTTGGTGATGTATTTTGTGCTGCTGGCAGTATTTTGTGATAGACTGTGGTATTTGGCTTTGTTGGGGTGGTATAATGTGCCACAATATGGTATTGCTGGCCCTGCCTTTCAGAAAAAGCCATTCTTTTTTCTGACGACTAACACTTGTGTGTGTATAAATACAGGCAGGCATTCTGTCCCTTTTAATGCATAATTTGCATAGTCACTATTTCTTCTGACATTAACGTGTGTGAATAAACAGGGGCAGGGAGCTGCCCCTGTTGAGGCATAATTTTTAGATGCTTGGTCCAAGTCACTGTCTTTTTTTCCACAACACCGTATGTGTTAAATCACTACCTGCCCCTGTTAATGGACAATTTTTGGAAGCTTTCTAATATGAAAAAGCATAACACATGTGGTGGCGCAGTGTGTTTTTAAACACGCTATTTGTTAACACTCTCAAACAGGCTTTTGCCCATAGCAATGTATGTCAGCGTCAGTCTGATTTATTTGCTATTGCTGTCATTGCATCCAAAAGCTTAAAAGGGCGGATGAAGAGAAAGCAAAAATTTGTTAAAAACATAAAGAGATAACATTTTCTTTTCATAAAAATCTGAGTTCTAAGAGACTTGATTGGGATCTGAACCAAACTTTTTTTTTTAAATATGGTGAATCAAACACAATGTGAAGTTTGCTCATCTCTAGTCAACAGTAGTAGAAATACACTGACTTACCCACTGGGGATGCTCTTCACAATTCCAGCTCCATATTTCTTTTCAAAATTTACCCCATAAGATATCCCTGTAGCCACTACTGTCTAAAATGAGACAAAATTGCATTATCTCTTTGATTCCTAGTGATTTCTGATTATATTCTTTTCTCTAGAATAGATGTATCAGAGACTGGAATGAAAGATATATTTTTAGTAATCTATACATACGTATGCACTGCAGTTTTGTTTTTCTTTTTTTCTCTTTTTTTACATTAACCTCTTTGACTTAAAAGAACACTCCAGAAAACAATCAGGTATACTGTTATGCCTAGTGTAAGACCCCTATTAACTGTTTTTCAAATGATCTTTTATTTAAATGATCTTTTTGCATAACAACTTTGCAAGCCAAAAGGATAGGTAAATGAGGAAGATACACAGTTACCAACAGTAATGAATTTGCAGGGAATGTCCCTAATTTTCAGAGAGAGTCCCTGCAAATTAAGGCTATACTGGACCAAAAATGGGGCCCATTTAGCTCCTAAACAAAACAATTCTCAATCTCAGAAGTCTATGGAGAGGGGAGGTTGGTGGAGAGATGAGCAGAGAGTCCTATTTCAGCATGTATGACAGTCTATCTCTCCGTTCTAGAGAATGTTAGTTTAGTAAAAGAGCTTTTAAGTGGAAATAAGCAATTTTTCTCTGATATAGATTAAGGGGGTCGTTTACTATGCAAAAATACGCTTATATTAGATTTATTTCTGGCGCAATAATTCCAACTTACCACAATAATTTCTATTGGAATTGGGACACGGAGCTTATGCTTGAATCTTTCATTAATTTCCTTTACTATCACACATACTATAAATGACAGCAGTCCAGCAATGAGATCACAGATGTTGGACTTAGCAATGTTTTTGAAGATATCAATAATTGTCTAAAACACAAAAAAAACCACAAAAAGGTAAAAAAAAAGTTTAATTTGTGTAATTCAGATGCAACAGATTTCAAGTTATCAAGTGACATAGTGAAAAAGGCCACTCGGAGGGTTTTGTTGAGTTGTTGATGTGTAATGTTATGAATGATGAAGTGACCTTTAGAGATGCTATGTAGAAAGTGTGCCTAAAATTGTTTAGAGAGAAACAAATGATCAACTATTCAGTGGTGAATCAATAAAACTTAACTTATAATGGCCTCTTGATAAAATCTATTATGTGAATAAGCTAAAACTAGTAGTCCACCATTGTTGTACCCCTCCTTCTGTATATTTCGAGGGTCACCACAATATTATAGAAACAGCAAAACTACACTCAGTAAGGCATATAGCTTATCATCTTGGCTTGCAGATAATGAGTGAATCGTGTCCTACCGCATTCAGTATTTCATTGGTATTAGTGATGCTCAATGTTGTGGGTTGAATGAGGTGAGTATCATGGTTTCCAATTTTCATCACATTGTAAAACTTCAAATAGGGTAACAACTGGAGCCGGATTGGGGTCACTTCAATGGAATGATGGAATTAAGCATAAAGGGACTGACCCTATAAGGTGATATCAGGGGGTGCTACGCTGGCCCTGTGTTGCTCTCAAGGGCCTGAGGATTACACTGACCCAAGCAAGCAAGAATAGAAGTTCGGGGTTCACAGCCAAGTGGAAGAAGATTGACACAATGAGTTAATTACAGTTTATGCAACTGGTATTAGAAGAGGAAACAGTTAGTCTTGACAGTTTTAACATCAGACTTAATGAACAAATAGAGATCACAAAAAAAATTCTCTCAAGACACTGAATACACTAATAAGGAGAGACAGTTACAAAATAGTATTGGGAAATGTCAGTATTATCTCAAAGAACGTAAACACTGACAACCTGACAGGGACCAGGGAGACTTCAAAGAGAACAAAGCTTATATATTTACAAAGGAGCAACCAATTGGTAGAGATACAGACACTGACATTTCATCCATCTGAAAATTGGAAACCACAATAGTCACTTCTTTCACCCCACAGCATTGAATGGCATCACCCATACCAACAATAATTGGATGTGGTAGGACACTATGGTTCACTCCCCATCTGCACCTGGACTGGTACTGCCATGTACCTTACTGGATGTTGTCTTGCTGTTTTGATAATATTGTGGTGACCCTCAAAGTATACAGGAGGGGTACACCTTGGTGGACTACTAGTTTTATTTAATTCACAGAGTAGGTTTTATCAAGAGACCATTACAGGTTAAGTTTTATTGATTCACCCCTGAATAGTTGATCATTTGTTTCTTTGATCACTGATGGACTATTCGCCTTATTGTTTATACTTACATATATAATTGACAAGACTCCGTTGTAGTTTCCTACAGAGGGGACGTTAAGAAGTTGCTTTATTTGTGAGACAAGAACCTGAAAAGCTGCAGCAGTTGTGAATCCTCCGACCAGTGGTTCCCCAAGATATCTGACAATGAAACCAATCTGAAGGATGCCAAGAACTACCTGCAGGAGAAAAGTTGATATCATGTATTATCATGCAGTTAAGAAAGAATTATGGGATACTGTAAGAATTGTCTGTACCTGTGTCCCTAACTCCAGTCATTTTTACGGATTAGAATGTTATGATATAATTATAGTAAGTTTACTCAGGGAAATCCTGAAAACATGACATGAGGTACTTGAGGACTATAGTTGAGATATACAAATCAATAACACACTATTCAGCTCCTTTGGATCGATCATCAATATCAGATTGGTGGGTGTCGGACTCCCCATTGATGAGCTGTTTTCACAAGCTCTGGCAGGAGAACCAGGTATTACAACTGATTAATGCAGCACTGCTTTCATTCAAGTGGGCAGAGCTGTATAGTTCTGGTACCTGATTCTGGTGCCAAAGCTTGTGAAAACAGCTGATAGTGGGTGTACCAGGAGTCAAACCCCCACCAATCAGATATTGATGACCTATACAAAGTGTGGGTCATCAATCAGTAATCCAGGAAAACTTCTGTAATATGCAAAGCCTTAAAATAGGTTATCAGTGAAGGAGGACCTAAACTTCTAGACTACAAACTATGAATAATAATTAGCTGAGACATCAGGACTGATGACTTGAATCACTGCATTAAATCACTAAGTTAAGCTTGTATGAAGGGTTGTGATAATATTGTGGGTTTTATGTATGGGCATACTTCTGAAACTACCCCCTACCAGACACATCCATTTAACCTGAGTGACTATACACTGCTCCTGAAATATATCCCATAGACCATGTTAATGCAATAGTTTTGCGCTCATACCTTATGCTAAATCAGTGACATGACGTACAGTATATTTAATCAACCAATGAAATGTAATTTCTGATCAATGGTGCACTTTAGATTACTAAGTGTACTTGGTTGTGATTAAATGTCAAAATTAACAATTAGTGAGATATCAGCTTTACCAATAAACCTCTTAGCAGACACACCCTGTTTTATGATGGTGTGTCTGCAGTTCAATTGACCAGTAGCCCACATACCGGTAATTTCCCTGACGTGAAGAAATTTCAGATAATTAGACTATATTAAGGAACTGTGGCCAGGAGCAGACTGGCAATAGACCCTAAACGGGCAATTCCAGGTTAGCCGAAGCATAGTGGGGCGCCAGCTCTCTCCTATGTTCACTACTGTTCTTAAGGCTATCATAGACTTTTCAGGGCTGCCGGCTGATTTGTACGGACGCAGTTATACCTAATATGTCTATTTTTTGTTTTTGGAGTTTTACACAGTAAAAAGTATTTTTGAAAAGAAAAATCTTGTTTTTGTGGGTGCTCCTTTTTTGCAGGATGAGGTGACATTTTCATTGGTACTATTTTGGGGTACATATGATTTTTTGATCGCTTGGTATTATACTTCATGTGAGGCATGGCACTATTTTTATTTTTTACAGCATTCACCTGACCAAACAAAATGACTGTTTGATTAGTATCATTTTGTGGTACACACAACTTTTTGATACTTTGGTATTACACCTTTTGTGATTCAAGCTGTCCAAAAATGGTTAATGTGCCGGCTTCATTGTATTCACTGATACCGGCGTATACAGCAGGGGCATGGCTGTCAGGAACAGCAGAATCCTTGCTGTTGATTGAGCAGGCACAGTTTCTGCACCCGATCAGCAGTACCTGTGCAGTGCTGGGCGACAAGTCACATCCCGCAGCGCCGTTAAATGGATGACATGTCAATTTATGATGCAGATTTCTACCACTGTAATAACATGCGTATTTGTATATTAGACTCACCTACTGAAAAGGCTGTGCCCACCACTGCATGTTTGGCCCCATTTAACAGCAATGTGACTTATTGCTAATCCCAGCTGCTTGTTTGGCTGTGCCTTCTGCCAATTTGGACCCACCTAAAACATGGGGCCACTTTTGTTTTGTTTTTACAGGGCCAAGTTACCATGCTGCCCCCTGATTATGACCAGCTCTATATCTTATGAGGATCACTATATAATTTTTGTTACCTGTATAATTCCAATTAAGAAGCAGAGTGTTCCTGAAATTAAGACCCTTTTTTCATTCATTGCTTTCACGTCTAACAATGGATCCGATCCTGAAGTGCCAGTTCCGTTTAGAATAAAGTTTTCATCTGGAGCCATTTGGAGAACAACCCCACCCACCATCAAGCTGACCACAGGAAATGGTCCTGATAAAAGAATATATTAATATAACAATGACAGGTTTTATTCTATATGCATAATATAAAACTAAAACAATTACAAATAGCATGGACTAACTTTGTGACAAACTGATACAGAGGGGGAATAGGACCCTTCCCACAAGGGCTTCCAGTCTACCAGAGATAAGGAAAGAGACAATAGGTGAGTGAAGAAGCTGCTCATATTGTATTATATTGACAGCTGGGTTATTGTAGGTTGTAAGCTTTCCTTAAGAGGTAAGTTTTTAGGTTGCTTTTGACGTTTGAATGTTCGGGGAGATTCTGATGAATGGCTATTTGGCTATGCAAATTTACTTTAGTTATGACTACTGTCTATATCCACCCATTGGCTTGAGAACAGTACTGAGAGTGTTGTATGACCACATTGTTCATCAAGAACATGTAACTCTTAAAACATTGCATGTTCTCCTTGCTGATTTTAACCACTTCAACTCAAAATCTGTTTCTACTGAAGTACTATCAACATATTGCAGAAAAGAGAACATTTTATTTCATTGCTGCTCCACTATAAATAATACCGTTTGCAGGACAGGCAATGCTTTTGCTTCTGGCATACAAACAAAGACAGAAAAATGCACCACAATCATTTTTAGTTCCGGTGGAACGACAGGATCACCTGAAGAATGAGTGTTTGGTCATTCATCGGGTGATTGGCGACACGTTTTACACTCAGATTATCTGCATGAGCGCTTATACAAATGCTCTTGCATGCTAAGCTTTGTCCCCCTTTACTCGCCACTTTGAAAAGCAATGAGAGGTTCAAAAACTGCAAATTATTCCACAAATATGGTGTGCTGTGCTCCATAGTTTGTAACATTTTTATGCCCGAAAAATGAATGTACAATAATGATTCTGTTACTAGGAGTCATCAGATGTTTTGGCCCACTGTTTAGCCAAAATAATAGCTGTAAAACACTGGCTTTTACTATAGTCCCTCTTAAAGAAAGGATAAGAAGCACTTACCAATTGAAAGATGCTTTGAAGTCCCCAGAAAACAGTATACCAATACAGGAAAAAATGCAGAATATAGGCCATAACCAACAGGTACTGCGGCAAGCAAGGCAAAGGACAATCCTGAAATCAACAAAGTATTGTTATTTCTGAATTAGGAGCATTAACAGATTTACAGGTAAGTTAGTGTTTGGTCTAATACTGTATATAGTCCATGTTGTTCTGTGAGATTTAGTCCTTGGGATGCTCTTGGGCTTTTTACTACTTAACAGCATCCCATGTGGTCAGGCATAGTATTACAAACACGCCAACATACAATAAAGATATAAAACCTAATAGTTTTCAGGTGAACATTAGCAATGTTGAACAGTAGCAGTCGTCGAAGAGTTATCTTGATGCGAACTGTAAATTCTAACCTGGAAAATGACGAGATTTAGATCTTCAGATTTCTATCTAATTATCTAAAAAATGTGTTCAGTTTTCATACCTGCCTGCAATTTCTGTATAAAATGTATATGACATACTAAAGATAGACTACAGCAGATTGTACTCAAACTTTCCATAGAAGGGCAATTCTTTCTAAAGCGTTATCTTAAAGATGAAGTCCATAATAGTTTACATTGGTCAACATGTTCTGTTAGAGATCACCTTGTCATCACCAGTAATATAGGCATTTCACCATTTATTTAAACTCTCTATTTATTACTTTTATAAGTTTTTTGCAGTTCATGCTAAAAGCTTTAGCTGCTTTTCTTAGCCTGTGGGATGATCAGCTTCATGTCCACAGGTCCGCTTGCAATGCTTACAGGCCACAGCAGGCTCTAGTTAAACTAATGAAGACCGCGCTGATTCGTCGGACTGCATTGTTAACAGCTGCGCGGCACCGTTAATACTGCGCCGTGTGGTCATGCACTAGCTGTTTCCAACTCTGTACAGTCTGTAATGTAATTGTGCACTGGTTCACTTGCAGACTGAAAACGTCTTATCTCTACAATTAGTGAATGAGGTCCTGTCTGTGGGAAGGAGGGTATATGACCTGCAGGTCCTGTAACCAGCAGTTTAGTTATTTTCACTGTATAATGCCGCATGCTGTATGTTATCAAGCTACTTTTGCTTTCCTTGTGACAAGAAGAGAACGATGGTCAAATTAACACAGGGAAAGATAAACAGTGTGAGAGCCCCAACACATGAACTCTCTGTGTCTTAGGGCTCATGCACACGGCCCTAAGTGTTTTGTGGGTCGCAAATCGCGGATCCCCAAAACACAGATCCTGACCAAGGGCATGCCACTTTTTTTTGTCCTATCCTTTTCCACAAAAGGACAAAATTAGGACATGAGAACGGACCGGCAGATGCGGACAGGGTACTGTCTGCATCTTTGCTGCACCTAAAATCAATGGGTCTGCATCCCATCCACAAAAACTGCGGATCGGGTGAGGACCAAAACTACTGCCATGTGCATGGGCTCTTAAGGTGCCCATACACATAAGAGATTTTGGAGGTACTGTACAACTATGTTCTATGTATGCGGGTGAGTCGACTCTCTCCCAACAGATGATGTAAAAAGGATTGGCATGTTGAATTTCATCACCTGATCCTCTTGTTCTCATGGGAGATAAGCTGCTGTCAGAAATTTCTGGCAGTGGTTTACTTCCTATGAAGAACTCATGCATATGGAGTTGTCTGGAAGAATTGCTGTCCACCAAACGAGCAGTCAGCCTACAGCATCTTGGACAGGGTAACATTTAATGGATTCCCAAAGTTAAAGGGGTTAACATACAATTCTATGACTCAATTATAACTCCTCCCTTCTGTAAGATTCTGTTCACAGGAGGTGAAAAAAGCAAAGATATAAATGTATAAATTACAGGTTTTACTGAATCTTTCCCAATACAAGAAAACAAGAACAAAAATATCAATCTGGTAGGTAGTCTCAACACTGAGTCCCATAATTTCCCTGGTGCTCATTAGTTGCCTTAAAATGAAGCTAAAGGGTACATCCACACACAACTATAAAAACTATCAGGAAATCCTGCCTGAGTATTTGTAGTAAAATATGCAATGAACCCATACCAAAATTCACATATGAACAAAAGTAAACATTTTTTACACAGCACTGGAACGACAATTTAAAAATCTATCTGAAGTATATACACCCTGTGAGGATGCACATTAAAAGCTGGGCATGAGAGCAAAGTTCACAAGTCCACCACAATTCCTGCTGACCAACCTGCTGAAGGACATTCAGTGATCCTTATCAAGGAACCTTGGGAATGGGATTCCACAGGGGAGAGGTGCAAGCAACAGGGATTTGTTACACAACTGCCTTAGGCTACTTTTACACTAGCCTTAGTACGGATCCGGCGGGTGAAGGGACCCGCCGGATCCGTACTGAATAATACAACCTTGTGGATCCGTAATTCCGGAACCGGTTTTATTATCTTTAGCATCTTTTAAACGGATTCGGAATAACCTCTATTGAAAGTCAATGGAGGACGGATCCGTTTACAAGTGTGTCCACACCAAACGGATCCGTCCCCATTGACTTGCATTGGGGGTCATTCCGGATGGTCTTGGTGCGGATAACTAGTACGGAGAGCAAACCGCAGCATGTTGCGGTTTGTTCTCCGGTCCGAAGACTGAACGGAATGCTTTCAGGAGCATTCCGTTGTCTTCAGTTCAGTTTTGTCCCCATTGACAATGAAAGGAGACAAAACTGAAGCGTTTTATTCCGGTATTGAGCCCCTATACCGGAGCTCTATACCGGAATTATAAAACGCTAGTGTGAAAGTAGCCTAACACCTGAATCTTTATTAGATTATCAACTTTCTATCTGAGATGTCTCAGTTTGTTTTGGGACCTGCTCTTCAGACTTTGATTGCTGCTAACATTGAGGTTTATTGTCTGTTTGCTGAGTTTGGTTTTTATTTGTCTTAGCTTTCTGTATTTCTGTTTAATAAATGACCTCCTTTATTTCTGTTCACTGCCATCTCCTTCATTTGTCCGGTTGTTGTTCAATTCATCTCTTCTTTAAAGGGGTTGTTAGTAACGGCAAGATGAGACACAGTTGCGGCCACCAGCCGGCCAGGAAACAACCGGTGCTCATTGTTTCAGTAGCTTCCTTTTCAGAACATGAGAGCTACGGAAACATCATAGAACAGCCAGCTATGCTGTTTCCCTGACACATACCGCAATGGGAACTACTGAAACAGCAATTGCCAGTGTATTCCGCTGTTTCCCGACCGGCTGGTGGTCGGGACTCTCGACTTAGTAATTGTGAGATGAGACAATCTTTTTAAGTTTTTGAGGTATCTGAGTACCGAGACACAGTACTTAGGCAAAAACAAGTACTACAGGTGAAGTCCAGTCCTGCAGTCTTGTGAAAAACCCATGTAGTTACAATATGGAACAACTTGTGACAAACATGGAAAGTAGAGATGAGCGAATCTATTCGCCGCTTCGTAGATTCGTATCGAATCTTGGGATTTTTCAGCTGCGAAGCGAATCCGAATATTAGGTGATTCGCTTCGCTTTTGTACGCATTCGCTAGGTAGTGTGTCCTATAAATTATACGCTATTCTACGTATAATTTAGTTACTCTATACGCTGTCGCGTACAAATTCAATTCAGCGATGCAGACTTTTCCCTGGTAGTTACTCTATACGCTGTTGCGTACGAATTTAATTCAGCGATGCAGACTCCTCCCTGGTAGTTCCGCCCCTTTCTCCAGCGCGGGAGGATGACGAGGCAGCTCAGGAAATTAAGTTGCGCATTCATGCGCCTCATCCCTTTTTCCCCCCTTTTCAGGTTATTTGGGGAGCCCCTTGAAAGAGGGTTTTTAAGGAACCTTTGCTGCTTTTTTTTTTACCCATTTGAATTACAATTTTACCTATGTGGGTTACAAATTGCGACTGAGTTTGGGACTCTGCTCCAGTTCTATGACAAGCGTCAGAAGAAAAGAGACTTAAACGTGTCCGTGAGCATACTAGGTAGGTGATATTTAAAATTTTTATATTATACCTATAATAATGTATTTGCACTTTACCATATATATGTCTCGAATATTCGCTCTTCCTCTGAGGCGTGCACGCCGCGGCCTCTCCTCGTACGTGCCTGCGTATTACGTAATCGCTTAGACAATAGTACGCTGAGATTCGTAAGCTATTTGTACGCTCATGCGTACGTCTTCTAAGAAGTTGCGTACATTTTGTAAATGAACGTTTGTTATTAGTGAGCAAATGTTCGCTAATAGCACATAATAACGTATATTTTGTACGCAAATACAACAAATCTATTCGTCGAATATATGAATTTTAGGAAAAGTTCGGCGAATGTTCGGCAAATAATTTTTTGAATGATTCGCTCATCTCTAATGGAAAGTATTAAAATTTTATTCAATATTCAGTTGCAAAGAAAAAAAAATTTGGACGTGATCACTCATCAATGCCTTGTGTGTTGGGCTATTGGAATATTGCTATACTCCAAGTTATAACACTGTGTAAAGCAGCTGATTTGCATACATGGCAAAAATCGCTTGGTAGCTGCAATTAAACCATGTTTTCAGTTTACGTGAGAGCTCTCAATAAAACAAACTTGTAAATTGTGCACATTTTCTTCTTTTATAACAAACCTTGCTGGTTAAATTACACAGCCTTTAACATACTGGAATAGAAAGCTGGAACTTATCCACTTTCTTTGCCACTCGCCAAGAGGTAGAGAAGTGGAGAGAGGGATGGCACTCACCAGCAGTTCTGTATATGAAGGCTTCATTTAATCTGCTTCATTTGAGATTATTTTATTAGGGCATACATTCACATACAGCACTGGCAAATACCATGTCTCAGAAACATTTTGGTACCATTATGATTACATAACCCTAATTCCAAAAAATTTGGGGGCTGTGTAAAATATAAATAAAAGTAGAATGATCTCATAGACCCATATTTTATTCACAATAGATCATAGAACACATATCAGATGTTGAAAGTGAAACATTTTACCATTTCATTAAAAAAATGACTAATTTACGGCAGTGATTTCCAGTAAAGAATCATGCCTGCTTTTAATGCAGTGCTGCGGCATTCGAAGATCACAAGCATCCAATATTGCACACACTGGTTTCTCTAGATTCTCTGAATCTTTTGATGATATTATGTACTGTAGATGGTGGAATATTCAACGTATTTGCAATTTATGTTGAGTAACATTTTTCTAACATTTTTAGATACTGTTTTTTGCAGATTGGTGAACCCCTGACCATCTTTTTATATCCAGTCATGTGACTTAGTAGCAAATTGCTCCTCCAGCTGTTTTTTATTAGTATCACTTTACTACTACTTTACTACTTTTCTAGCCTTATGTTGCCCCGTCCAAACTTTTTTTTAAAGATGTGTTGCTTGCTGCCATCAAGTTCTAAACGAGTTAATTTTTTTCATGAAATGGTAAATGTCTCACTTTCAATATACAGTATGTTCTGCTGTGAATAAAATCTGGTTTTATGAGATTTTCAAATTATTGCATTCTGGTTTTATTTACATGTATTTACATTTTACATAGCATCCCGACTTTTATGGAATTGGGGTTGTGGATCACCATTTTATAGACCCAGTTAGTGTTAGGAATAAATAAATTCAGCATGAGTTTTTATTCTCCAGTCCACTCCTTTGTAGAGGAACTAGAGTGCCAATCCCAACCAGTCACAGAAGATCTTTTGTGCTCCACTCCAAACCGTCATTTTACATGATCTGTTCAATTTCCGGGGTATGGTGCATGCCTAGAGTACAATTCAATTTGAAATTGGTTTTCCAAAGATTTTCTAAACTCATATGGGTTCTGTATACAGAGAAAATCTGCTTCTACATTCTCCTCAAATCTATCAGTCCATGCTCTGGTTACCTTGGCCTTGACCACATGCTCCTGTCATTGATTGAGGCACAGGGCAAGTCCTTCATTGGGGGTTCTCAAAGCTACTCAAGCTGTCTGGTTCATCTAGAAAGCTACTCATGCAGTTCATCCAGTCTTGAGGTCTTAATTCCTCCAAACCTTCAGGTACTACCTCCTTTATATACCAGTTACAATGATGTGAAACTCTGCTGCCTCAGAGGCCATATGACTGCATCATCAACTTATTGCCTTGCATTAATGCTCCATGTGGTCCTGTTTATCCACTGTACCTAAGACTATTGCCCCGTAAGACTTTATATATTTCTAAGGAGAAACTGTAAGTTCCTCCCTTGTTAGAGCTGACATCTTCTTTGTCAAGCAAAAGGATGTTTCTCTAAGACCTATATAGACTACTGTGGTCTGAACAAGATCACTTTAGAAATAAATATCCCCTGCTGTTGATTTCTGAACCATTTGATACGATTTCCGGGCAAATGTCTTCACCAAATTGGATCTCCAAGGTGCCTATAACGTGATTCACATTTAGGGTACAGTCACACGACCGTATGTGTTTTGCGGTCCGTAAATTGCGGATCCGCAAAACATGGACACTGGTCGTGTGTGTTACACATTCTGCGGAAAGACAGTAGAAAAAGAAACCGGGGATATTGTGCGTGGTGCGCTTGTGGGGTAAAATGGAAGGCAGGTTGTCGTAAAAATTAATGAACTTGGCAAAAGTTCATTTATTAAAAGGCTACGCGTTTCAACACCGAATCGGTGTCTTCCTCAGGCCAAAAAGGGTACAGAATTGTAACTGAAACGAATATCATACATACAAACACAAATTAATCCAGTTGTAGTAATATAAAATGTATGTATACAATATCTAAAAAGGATATTAAAAAGGACATTAAAAAATATATAATAAGAAGATTACATCTAGATTTTAGGTTAGAGCCATAACATAAATGTATGCAAATGAAGAGACCTCGGGTATAAGCAGCAGTTAGCTATAAGGTACAGTACAGACCAAAAGTTTGGACACACCTTCTCATTCAAAGAGTTTTCTGTATTTTCATGACTATGAAAATTGTAGATTCACACTGAAGGCATCAAAACTATGAATTAACACATGTGGAATTATATACAAAACACAAAAAAGTGTGAAACAACTGTAAATATGTCTTATATACTAGGTTCTTCAAAGTAGCCACCTTTTGCTTTGATTACTGCTTTGCACACTCTTGGCATTCTCTTGATGAGCTTCAAGAGGTAGTCACATGAAATGGTTTTCACTTCACAGGTGTGCCCTGTCAGGTTTAATAAGTGGGATTTCTTGCCTTATAAATGGGGTTGTTAGAATTTTTATTATGGCAAGAAAAAAGCAGCTAAGTAAAGAAAAACAAGTGGCCATCATTACTTTAAGAAATTAAGGTCAGTCAGTCCGAAAAATTGGGAAAACTTTGTAAGTGTCCCCAAGTGCAGTCGCAAAAACCATCAAGCGCTACAAAGAAACTGGCTCACATGAGGACCACCCCAGGAAAGGAAGACCAAGAGTCACCTCTGCTGCGGAGGATAAGTTCATCCTAGTCACCAGCCTCAGAAATCGCAGGTTAACAGCAGCTCAGATTAGAGACCAAGTCAATGCCACACAGAGTTCTAGCAGCAGACACATCTCTACAACAACTGTTAAAAGGAGATTGTGTTCAGCAGGCCTTCATGGTAAAATAGCTGCTAGGAAACCACTGCTAAGGACAGGCAACAAGCAGAAGAGACTCGTTTGGGCTAAAGAACACAAGGAATGGACATTAGACCAGTTGAAATCTGTGCTTTGGTCTGATGAGTCCAAATTTGAGATCTTTAGTTCCAAACACCGTGTCTTTGTGTGACGCAGAAAAGGTGAATGGATGGACTCTACATGCCTGGTTCCCACCGTGAAGCAAGGAGGAGGAGGTGTGATGGTGTGGGGGTGCTTTGCTGGTGACACTGTTGGGGATTTATTCAAAATTGAAGGCATACTGAACCAGCATGGCTACCACAGCATCTTGCAGCGGCATGCTATTCCATCCGGTTTGCGTTTAGTTGGACCATCATTTATTTATCAACAGGACAATGACCCCAAACACACCTCCAAGCTGTGTAAGGGCTATTTGACCAAGAAGGAGAGTGATGGGGTGCTACGCCAGATGACCTGGACAGTCACCAGACCTGAACCCAATCGAGATGGTTTGGGTTGAGCTGGACCGCAGAGTGAAGGCAAAAGGGCCAACAAGTGCTAAGCATCTCTGGGAACTCCTTCAAGACTGTTAGAATGCCATTTCAGGTGACTACCTCTTGAAGCTCATCAAGAGAATGCCAAGAGTGTGCAAAGCAGTAATCAAAGCAAAAGGTGGCTACTTTGAAGAACCTAGAATATAAGACATATTTTCAGTTGTTTCACACTTTTTTGTTAAGTATATAATTCCACATGTGTTAATTCATAGTTTTGATGCCTTCAGTGTGAATCTACAATTTTCATAGTCATGAAAATACAGAAAACTCTTTGAATGAGAAGGTGTGTCCAAACTTTTGGTCTGTACTGTATATGGTGGTAAACAGAACCGTGCTGCGAATTAGGGTTATTATGTAGACATACATAATTAAATAAGCATACATAATACAGTATTAAATAAAAACACGAGTGATAAATCACAGAGATAAATAAGCTAGACAAGAGGTATGAGTAGTACTTACCACCGCCTGTGTCAGTAACAACCATCAGTGGCAATTGCCAGACATTGTGAGGAGGGGAGTTTTAAAGGGTGTGTTAATGAGGTTTAAGTAGGTACATATGTGCTGTAATTGGCAACGTAGGAGGAGCCTAATTGTTGCTATCCATAGTGCTGAGGTGAGGGACAGGGTAGAAATTGCTGTCCGAAGTGCTAAGTTTAGGGGAATGTGCTAGGTTACTCCCCATGGTGCTGAAGGTGTCATATGGGGGTAAACAAGGTTGCTGTCCGAAGTATTGGATAGGTTACTGTCCAAACGAAATAAGAAAGAACTCAGTATGGTTGTCTAAACCATGAGGGACCAGCGTTTGCAACTTATAGATCCAGTATGACTCTCTTTGACGTAATTTCTGAAACCTATTTGGAATGTCTGCTGGAATTTGCTCTATGGGGGTGATTGACAGGCTATTAAAGTTGCAATTATGTTTAAAAGCACAGTGCCTGGACACACTATGTTTTATAAAGCCCTTTTTAACGTTGCATCTGTGGGTGTTCATTCGGAGATGGAATTCTTGGGTTGTCCGTCCCACATATTGCAGATTGCAAGGGCACTCAAGTAGGTAAACCACATACTCTGACTTACAGTTTAAAAAGGACTTCACTTCATGTTGTTCTTTAGTGATGGAACAATGAAAGGAGGTGCGCTTGTGGGAGATATTAAGACAACATAAAGACCTGTCAGAACCGCACCTATATACTCCTTTCAGGGATAAGAAAGAGGTTCGGGGTGCAGTGGTGATTATGATCCGATTGGGAGCCAATATTTTCCTAAGGATCCATGACTTGCGGAAGACTACAGGGGGTAGTTTTGGGAGGTGTTTACAGAGGTAAGGGTCATTGAGGAGAATGGACCAATGTCTGCAGAGGATAGTTTTGATTTTCTGGTGAGATTAACTGAATGTAGTGATAAAACTGGGACCAGATTGTTCTTTAATTGGTAACACTGGAGCTTTGTTCTCCAGACAGGATTCCTGTGTAAGGGAAAGGGTTTTGGAATACGCATCTTCTATTAGAGTTTTAGGAAAGTGCTTTTCTTTGAATCTGCGTTTGAGAATTTTGGCCTGCTGCTTGAAAGTATATGTGTCGGTACAATTTTTCCGTATTCTTTTAAATTGTCCATAGGGGATGTTACGCAACCAAGGTGCATAGTGGGCACTATGAAAGTGCAAGTAGCTGTTCACTCTACTTCCTTGAAATGTGTGCTAGTGGTAAAACTCCTGTCAGGATTTATTTGGATAACCAGGTCCAAAAATTCAATTTGTGTCTGAGAAAAATTGTGTGTGAAAGATATACCTAAATGATTCTTATTAAGATAAGTGATGAAGTTATTAGCTGTGTCCACGTCGCCATTCCAAACAAAAAAGAGATCATCGATGTATCTCCTATAGAAAACAATGTGTTGTGAAAAAGGATTGGTAGTGTGAATGAATTGTTGTTCGAAGGCCCCATAAAAAGGTTTGCATACGATGGTGTGAACCTCGTACCCATCGCACAACCCTTGATTTGGCGATATATTTCGTTGCCGAAAGAAAAGGCATTATGGTGTAAAATAAATTCAATGCCCTTTAGGATAAATGCTTTTTGTTTTTCTGACATGATGGAATTGGTGTTGAGCTGTTGTGCAATTGCTTGTAAACCCAAGGGATGAGAGATATTTGAATAAAGAGATGATACATCTGTGGTAAGCAGGGACACATTATTATTACTAGATAGTTTCAAGGGGTGAAGTTCTTTAATAAGTTGGGTGGAGTCCTTCAAATATGATGGTAACATAAGAACATGTGGCTGTAAGTGTAAATCTATATAGTGGGAGAGATTGCTAGTGAGGGAATTGATACCAGAGATGATAGGACGACCTGGGGGATTGGTGAGGGATTTGTGTATTTTGGGAAGGTGATAAAAGTGGGGGAGAGGAGGAGGACTTTGAAGCTCCAAAAAATTATTTTCTTTTTTGTTGAGAAGGTTGTCATTAGAAGCCGATAAGATAAGTAATTTGTAATCTATACTGTCTGTGGGTACAGGGTTGGCTTTTAGTTTTTCTTACAACATAGTATCAGATAGAATGTTGCGAGCTTCTGAAATGTAGTCATTGGTGTTTTGTATCACTATACCGCCACCCTTGTCGGCTGGTCGAATGGTGATATTGGTGTTACCTTTAAGGGTTTTATTGGCAGAGCGTGCAGATGGTGATAGGTTGGGTTTAGACCTTCTGTCGTTTTTAAGTGAATTAAAATCATTATTGACCAGAGAGCAAAAGGTCTCTATAGCCGGGCCCTTATGATGTAAGGGATGGAAATTAGAGGGGGGATTGACAGACAGATATAGGTGGTGGGCTGACGGGAATGGCAGGTGTGGTAGTAGTGACAGGTGTAGTGGTATTAGTAGACCTGGTGTTATTAGCATCAACAATGGAAAAATGTCTAGTCAGAGTTAATTTGCGTGTGAATGCATTGAGGTCCAAAAATAATTGAAAGTTATCAGATGAAGAGGAGGGGCAAAAGGACAATCCTTTGGACAGTAGGTCAACTTTATTCTGTTTCAAAGTGTAGTTGGAGATATTAAACAGTTTAACTGGTTCTTTTTCTTGTTTAGGTTCCTGCGTTTGGGTGTCATTGTGTCTAAATTTGGATCGTCGTTTGTTAAATCCTCCTCTACATCCCCTGCGTCTGCCTTTCTTTTGGTGGATTTCTTTGGGCAGGGTTGGAAAAACTTTGTGATCTTCACCGGACTGTCGATTACCGGATGAATAGCTGTAGTCGTTTGGTGTGTCGCTGGGATGGGTGGCATAGTCAATTGTGAAGGTAGTCCTAAAAAAGACCCTGAGCTGGTGGGGGAGGTCTCCGGGCTCTCATGGGTCACCGGACGGGAAGGGGGTTCATCATATGTCGATATTTGTGAGAGATTAAGGGACACAATATTAGGTTGGGCTCTATCAGAGGTATTGCTCAGTGTCATCAGATGAGCAAGGACCTGGTCAAGATCAGATGCTGCAAAAGCATTCTGTGGGATAGATCCTAATGGATTAATTAGAACTGTAGAATTAGTGGCTGCATGTGGAGTAGGGGCAGGAATGGTTGGAGAACTAGATTTCATGACCAAATGTGCCCTATTAGGAGGTTCTAAATGCACTTCAGGGATTGTGGATGTCGTAGTGACCGAGAAGTTAGAGGGGTGTGTGCTAGGTTTAAAATATCTAGATCTATGTGGTTTAGAATCATGTATTGATGTAGCCGTGTATTTAGTGGCTGTGGGTGCAGTGCGATAGGTTTTAACGAAATGTTTGTTTTTATTTATATTCGATTTGTGGTCAACTATGGCTTTCTGAGCTCTTTTATCCAATGTATCCTGTGGGGTGTTAGAGTTACTGCTGTAATCATGGTGATTGTGTTGGTAGTTGTGTTTTTGACTGTGTATTTTTGATCTCAGCTTATTTGTCTTTTGAATTTCATCTGATTCTAGTTGATGCAATCTATTCTGTATGCTATTAGTTAAATTATTGAAATCAACATTTTCCTTATAATTGGATAAGGATGAAGTAATTCGATCAGCTTGTAATGATAGATCTGTGCAAAGGAGTTATCTCTTATCTATGATACGATTTATCAAGTTAATGGAGGTGGTCAGAAGTGATTGATCCCAATCACTGGTGAAGGTTGAATCGTTTGGAAAAGGGGATTTAATAGGTATTTTAAGGCTCGTAGGTATCAAACTATCCTTCAAATACAATTTTAAAAAATAGCAATGAATACTATGGGAGGCTTCCTTTTTCAAAATGTTCTCCAAATCTAAAAATAAATCAGTCATCATTTTAGTGTCCGAATCAGTAAAAGATCTACGAGTAGTCTCTGGTTCCAAGGGTTCGGGAAGTATTTTTGTCCATTGCGTAATCAATCAGGCGTTCTCTGTTCACTTCTCTATCCGCCAGTGATAGGAACATTATGATGTTTAGTTCAGTATTGGTGGATCAAGACTGTAGAGTGAACTTCGGAGCTAGCCTAGAAACATGCACTAGGAAGCGCCCCTGTTCTTTTTTCTTTTTCTCCATTAGGTACATTCTGCGGAAAGCATAGGGCCAGCTGTATGATAGAAATGCCTATTCTTGTCCAGAACGGAAGTACAGATGCGGGCTGTCCCCATCTTTTGCAACCTCTTTGAAATTAATAGGTTCACATGCATTGTGCAAAATTGCGCAATGGATACAGACCCCATAAATACGGTCGTGTGGATGTACCCTTAATCGGGATATGAATGGAAAACTGCCTTTAACACCTGTGTTAATGTCAATGACATCTTTCGAGATGTGCTACCTCTGGAGGTGGTATATCTCAATGACATCCTGATCTTCCCACCCGACTTGAAGTTGCATCGGAAACAGGTTCATGCTGTCTTACAGTGTCGGTTTAAGAATAGGCTCTAGACCAAGTTTGAGAAATGCCTATTTGAGAGATCGTCTCTTCCCTTTCTGCGTTATGTGATCACAGACAATGGCTTACAGATAGACCCCGGAAAACGGTTGGCCAGGTGAGGCGATTGTCTCAGTCAGCACCAGGTAGGGGCAAGAAGGGGGCAGCAGAAGGGCCATGGGCAATGAACGCTTTCATTGTGGCAAAGGGGTTAGGTCAAGAAATTGGCATTGGGTGGCACCGTTTCAGTTTTTGCCTCAGTAAGCAAAAAGGCTAGGTGCACCCCTGGCTAGACTAGCCATGTCCTGAGGGCTTGAGAGCCATTCAGTGTTTTTTGTGTCTTGGTAACTATTATCAGCATCTTTTGCCATGTTTCTCCATGCTCACCTATCTCTGCCCTCATCAGAAAAGGAGTGAATGCCAAGGAAAGGACACCACAAACCATAGCTGCATTCCAAACCCTAAAACAAGCCTTCTCTTCTACCCTCATCTTACATCATCCTAATGTCACCAGACGGTTTTTCTTGGATGTGGATGTGTCTTCAGTAGGAGCTGGAGCAGTATTAATCCAAAAGAGTTCTGGTGGCAAGACATGCAGCTTCCACAAAAGTGTTCTCTCCTGCATATAACATAGTAACATAGTAACATAGTTTATAAGGCCGAAAAAAGACATCTGTCCATCCAGTTCGGCCTGTTTTCCTATAAGTTGATCCAGAGGAAGGCAAAAAACCCCTGTGAGGTAGAAGCCAATTTTCCCCACTTTGGGGAAAAAAATTCCTTCCCGACTCCAATCAGGCAATCAGAATTATTCCCTGGATCAACGACCCATCTCTAGTAACTATAACCTGTAATATTATTACCCTCCAAAAATACATCCAGGCCTCTCTTGAACTCTTTTAGTGAACTTACCATCACCACCTCCTCAGGCAGAGAGTTCCATAAGTCTCACTGCTCTTACCGTAAAGAATCCTCTTCTATGTTTGTGTACAAACCTTCTTTCCTCCAGACGCAGAGGATGTCCCCTCGAACATAAGAACAATTCTATTAGAGACCCCAAGCTTCTTGATATCAAATTAGCTTCCAAATGAGCTCTTCTTGAGGGTACTTGTCATACTGTGTTTATACAGACCACAAAAAATTGACATACTTCCGACTGCTCAGCAGCTAAATCCTAGCCAAACTAGGTGATCTCTCTTCTTCTACTGCTTCAATTTCCTCCCTCACTTTCATTATGTTTAGAGAAAAATGTCAAGGTGCATGCCCTCTTGGTGTTCTTTTGATCCAGCAGATCAAGTCACTGAGCCTCAACATGTTATTGATCTGGCCTGAATTATGTATGTTTCTCCCATTGTGGTTAAATACATAACTTTGGGGTAAACATTCATTCCTATAGGCCACACGATACAAATTCTGGATGTCAAGTTAGATTTCTCTTCTGCATATCATCCTCAGTCCAATAGGCAAGTTGAACATATTAACTAAGTTTTGGATAATTATCTGTACCATTTCATCTCTTCTTGCTATGACAACTTATTATCTTTGCTTCCTTTGCTTTATTCTCTTGAAATAACCAGTCATGTGAGTCTACCTGAGAAATCCCCTGACCAGAGGCTGTCTTTCCTTCAGAAATATTCATTTGGGGGTGTCCTCCTACAAGTTTGGTCCTTGATTCTTGGGCCGTTTGAGAAACATTTGTAATGTTCTTTTTCACAGAGACTCAAAGCACAGGAATTAAGACAGGTTTTGAGACAGATCAATCCTGTTTGCTACTAGTTCCGCCTTCCGCCTTCTCTGCATATTCTCAATTCCTTCAACATTACATATTTCAAACCACTGGTCTTCAACCACTACACTAGGTCTCCAGTTTGTGCTCTAACTCCATATGGTCCTAAAAATGAGTTGGTAGGAAAATTTTCTTGTGGATTGGAAGGGATCTGGTCCTGAGGAAAGATATTGGGAGCCTGCCAAGAACGTGAATGCACCAGCTCACCTTAGAGGATTCCACTCTAGACCAAAGGGAGGAGGTGTAAGGGGGGTACTGTAATTCAGTCAGTCTGTGTCTGCCAGCATCTCCTCTCTCCCAGCAGGCATGGCCACCTCAGTACTCATTCCTCCAGCTACTCCATGCTTAAGGTGCCTGGCAGCATTCCCCACCTCCTCCTTCCTGATATGGCTCGTGTACTTTTTCATAAGGATCAAGTGTTCATCTCGGTTATCAGGCCAGCTTGCTCATGAACTAATCAGGCTCCAGCCTACAGTAACATTTCTTTGTGTACAGCGATACTTTGCCATAGTCGTGATAAGTGGGAAAAAGAGCTAATAGTAGAGAGTGGTTTGGCTTCTTGAAAGACTGGCTTCTGACTTCGGTTTTACACTGTTCTATCTTATCAATGATTGATAACTTTGTGTTTAGGTGTGTATATGGAGATAGATGTCAGTCACTGATAGCTGTGCATCGGGGGAGGGGGAATTATATATAGAAAGAGCAGAGGTTTTAATGCATAAATTACATGTTTTATTGAACCTTTTCCCACACATCTTTACATCAATCAGCTCGGCTACCTCTGCTCTATAGCATACTGCCTGCAGATTGCACTGCATTTCATGGTGACATGTCCTCTTTAAAGAAGACCTGCAAACTCTCCTGACATGCCTCTTTTAACAACTACTTGCATACCCAATGTAATTCTGGAGCATCTATTCTTATGACTCTATGATGTGCCATTCCTTTATTATTGGAAATTTAGAAAGAACCCTCAACCACAGTCTTTTAATTGTGTCCCATTTCTTATGCTGTATTATGATCTTCTTTGTTAAGGACACATTCCTCTCATTGGCTTACTCATCAGAGCTCTTGAGGAACAACTTTAATATTGATTATCTCACTCAGATAACACATCTATAAAATGTTTCAAATAAAATGTACATGTGATAAAGCTCCATAAAGCCTTGATTTTATTGTTATGATTCAGCTGTAGCTAGAAAGCTTTGTTTTAAGAGGCACATGGAATTTTACCTGGTTGACTTCCCTTAGGTCCTACTTTTTTAAATAATGTTTAAGAGACCCTTCTCCTGTGTAAGTCAAGGTTTATATCATCATTTAAGAGGCAGTTAATGTTAAGTTATGCAGTAACTCTTCCACATTATCATGAAAGGTAAAATTAATCTTCATATACAAGTCTATATATAGCACACAAAATTGTTGTAACATGTGGGTCACATTTGGCACCACTATCCCTCTTAGTCCAACTGGTCATACACTTTATCTAGCTTTCAGTTATCCTCTCACCTTAAACAGATGCATGCTCAGCTTATCTCCTTTGGGAACAAGGTACAGAACATGCTAACCCTTTCTCCTGACATCTGCTATTCGAGATTAGTCTGGATACCACCATACACATTAGATAATTGTCTGGTCCCACTGAAATTAGCAGGTTCAGCCAACATCCATCTAATGTGTATTACCATCTTTAAGAAGTTGTCCAAGATTAGAACAAGAGTCTGCTTTATTCCCTATATACAGACACACATTTCTGCGTAGTCTGTTTCTGGTATTGCATCTCATTCCCATTAACATTCTTTTATGTGCTCATGCCTGGAATCTCAAACTCTATATAATAGGATTGGACATACAAGGAGTGAGGTCCAATCAATTCTTTTCTATTTGCATTGAATTTGTGACATATATGAATGCACATGGAGTACAGGAATTTATTTAGCCTCCATACAGGCTCTGTGCACATACTGTACCTCTGCAATGTGTGTCCCATGCTAATCTTAAATTTAATTTTCCTATGAACATACTATCGGATGCCAACAGTTTTTAAGGGGTTCTGAAATATTTATGGCCTGTCCTATCAGATCACTGGGGGTCTGGCTACCAGCAACCATGCTGATCAGCTGTTTGCAGGAGGACCAGGTTCCAGCATCAGGCACCGGAACTTCACAGCTCCATCTAAGTAAATGGGAGCAGGGCTGCAATAACTAGCTCTGGCATCTATTTAGTGGATGGAGCAATGAAGTTTTGGTGCCTGCTTCTGGCACCTGAAATTCTAGAAAACAGCTAATCAGTGAGATTGCCTGGAGTCAGACCCCCACCGATATGATATTGATGACATCTCCTAAGCATAGGTCATTAACTCTTCAGTTCTGGAGAAACCCTATAACTAAATCATAACCCTTTATGAAATCTCCTTCTATCCAGAGTTGATACAATTCCTTCTAGAGGGCCTCTTCTGAACTTTTACTAGTAAGTTTTTTTTATGACTTTAGTTTCACATGCATCACAAATGGTTTCTAAGCCTGCAGTGAGGTTTATAACCTCTCATTAAGTTTAAAATAAATAGCATTTCCAACTTGGGAAGAGGTGAACAAGAACAAAGGTGGCCATACACATAAGATAGAAGTTGGTTGATGGTTGAACAGCAGTTGAACAAACAATGATCTGGTGAATGGTCTATTTGCAGACATGACTAAACATATTTTATTCCATACTGGCCATTACAGTTGATCAAACTAACCGTACATATTCAATGAAATCAGGTGATGGATGAAAGATCTTTCTTGTAATATTCTTTCAAAGAAAGAATCTTATTTTCATACAATACTGGTCTGTCATCAGTCGGATAAAATGATCATTCATTGCTAAATGTCACCTGACAACTGACTGTTTTGGTTGAAATCATCCATTTTGTGTATGGATACTTTTAAGGTGGCCATACACATTAGTCTGAAGGAGGTCATACACATTAAATAGATACATATTAGATATACATTACATAGAAGATGATTGTTAGTTCAACTGCTGTTCAGCGAACAAACAATAAGAGGAGCCCAGGGGCAACATTTGTTCTGCTAATGAGAAACCTGTCTTTGCGACTGCTGTGGTTCACATTTATTTATGGATAGCCTAGGGCCACTAAGCATAATAATAGGCACCACTTTTTGTGGAGTTCACTTTTCAGCAATCGTCTCATTATCATTACAGGCAGGATTACAATGAAAGCTAGCATCTATATATAGAGAACACGCCATATCTTCACAATAGAAGATGTCAAAGCTTATATATCCTCCTTCCTGCACAATGACCTTTGCAGGTCACTGCTGCATGTGCCCTTGACAGCCAAAGACATCTGTGTTGGCCCCATGTTCATATGTGTCCAAATTGCTGAGAAAAATTATGTTTCAATATATGCAAATGAGCCTCTAGGAGCAATGGGCTCAGCTCTCAGCAATGGCAATATCCCCATTGCTCCCAGAAGCTCATTTGCATATATTAACACTTCATTTTTCTCAGCAATGCAGGCACATAGGAACATGAGACCAACACAGATGCCTTCAGCTGCCAAGCACACATGCAGCAGGTCAGCTAGTTTCATAGGGACAAATCTGCTGGCACATGCCCTTTAATAAGAGTGGCATAAAAACAGTGCATTTTATCATGAATAATAATGAAAGTGAATGTAAATTAGGAACTAAATTATAAGTAAAAATTCTACAAATTGTTCCAGAAAAAAACAAAATGTTTGTGAGAAAGAAACATCCTTATGGTGTTCAGCTCTAACTATTTTCACTGGACCTGTGGAGGAAAAGATACTTATCTGCTCCCGCTAATTGGTTCTGGTTCCTTCTGTTTGCTTTGCTCCAGTCTCCTGCTTGTCAACTTTCAGAGTGGATGGGGGTCACATGTGCCACTGCAACCAATGGCTGGCTGCAGTGCTGACGTGTCTCCCTTGTCACTTGATCCAGTGCTCCTATAGCAGGAGCATAACCTCTGCGCAGTGGATTGACAGGACCAGACAAGATCAAGGTCCGGCCCTGTTAATCAAGGGAATTAAGGGGAGAAGGGAGCATTTTCGGCAGTGTGGCCAGCCTCTGGTCTGTTTGATGTATGAATGGGTTTGTACTAGAGATGTGCAAATTGGTTCTAATCAAATCAGATTAATTCCGAATTTCAGGAAAATTTGTCCACCAAACCAATCCAAAGTTTTGGCAATTTTCTTTGGACGAATCATGCAAAGACACTGTGCAAATTGTCAGGGAAAATTACAGAAAGGAAGAAGATGGAGGATCACATGACCCTGGAAGGGGGGAGGGTTTTGCCTGATTGGCTTAGAGGCTAATAACCTGATCAGCCAGTCAGGGGAGAGTATTCAGGCAGGTCTTTCTGCTCAGAATGAGGCAAACGCCATTCTGTTCTCAGCTATGGGTAGTCTTCAGGTTAAATTGCCGTGTTGGCACATTACGATAAATAAGTTGTTTTTGGGTTGTAGTTTGGGCGCTCGGTCTCTAAAAGGTTCACCATCACTGCCCTTTTCGTCAAGATTAGCATGCATTATTACTGAGCGTGTTGTGCTGCAATTACAGCATTTATATACTAGTTAACCGTTAAAAGGGTTGTCCCAAAATATTCAACATTTTTCAAACCAGCACCGGGGTATGAATTCCATGTGAGGTACAGGGCTGGTTCTACTTTATAAGAAAGAGGTTGTCATGTACTATATGATGTCTGATTTTATTTTTTACTTTAGTCATGGGATAATCCTTTTAACACATTGCATTGCCTCAAAATTACAGTGCATTTTAACAGAACATGTTGTGCTACAATAACAGAATTTATATACCAGTTTATCATTAATGCATTCTGTTGCATCAAGATACCGTGCATTATTTCAGAACACATTGTGCTGCAATAACAGCATTTATATACCAGTTAACTATTTACACATTGTATTGCATCAGGATCCTGTGCAATTTTACTGAACATGTTGTGCTGCAATAACATCATTTATATGTGTCAAGAGCACATTTTGATTGCTCCAGAGTCCAGTGGTGGTGTGCTTTACACCATTCCATCTGACTCTTGGCATTATGCTTGGTGATGTAAGGATTGCATACAGCTGCTCACCCATGGAAACTGCTAATAAGCTCCCGGTGCCCAGTTTTTGTGCTAATGTTAAAGGGCATCTCTCAGCAGATTTGTACCTATGAAACTGGCTCACCTGAAGACATCTGTGTTGGTCACATGTTCATATTGTATGTGCCACATTGCTGAGAAAAATTAAGTTTTAATATATGCAAATGAGCCTCTAGGAACAATGATGGCATTGCTGTTACTCCTAGAGGCTCTATTCTCTATGCAACTGCTGAATCCTCTCCACTTTGATTGATTTCACTTTTCACTGCCTGGCCCTGTCAGTCAAACTGGAGAGGGCTCGGCAGTTGCAGAGAGAGCACAGCCTCTAGGAGTAATGGCAATGCCCCCATTGCTCCTATAGGCTCATTTGCACATGTTAAAACATAATTTTTCTCAGCATTGCGGGTACATATGAAAATGGGACCAACACAGATGCCTTCAGCTGCCAAACGCACATGCAATAGGTACTAATCTGCTGACAGATTCCCATTAAAGTGTATCTCTCATGTGTTGTTTTTTTTTTTTGCTAATGTGCAGGGACAGAGATAGAGAACATTTTTTTAATATAGTTAATTTAGAGAATTTGTACATTTATAGTAGATGACCTGCCCAGAAATATGCTATAGCAGCTCTCTCTTAAATGCAGGGTGCTGCTGTGCAGGTGGCGGGCCAGGAGTCAGCTGTGCTCCACCTCCTACACAGACCAACAACTCTGAGTATCCTGCTGCTGCTGCTGGGGAGAGCATCAGAAGAACGAGGTGAGTATGCAGAGTTTGTTTTGTTTTACTTCCTGTGAAGGGGGCACAGCTGGGCATATTACTGGGAGGTGGTACAGCTGGGCATATTACTGGGAGGGGGCGCAACTGGGCATATTTCTGTGAGTGGGCACAGCTGGGCATATTACTATGAGGGGGCACAGCTGGTCATATTGCAGCGAGGGGGCACAGCTGGGCATATTACAGTGAGGGAGTTCAACTGGGCATATTACTGTGAGGGGGCACAGCTGGGAATATTAATGTGAGGGGGCACTTCTGGGCATATTACTGTAAGGGGGCACATATCTTTGCATAACTGCTGTGAGGTGCACATATAAGGGCATAACTACTGTGAGTGGGCACATATCTGGGCATCGCTACTGTGAAGGGCACATACTGTATGTGGGCATAACTACTGTGAGAAGGCACATATCTGGGCATAACTACTGTGATTGGGCACATATCTGTCATAACTACTGTGAGGGGGCAGATATCTGGCATAACTACTGTGAGGTCACATATCTGGGCATAACTACTGCGAGGATGCCCATATCTGTCATAACTACTGTGAAGGAGGCACATATCTGTCATAACTACTGTGTGGTGTCATAAAGGAGGAATAATTACTATGTGGGGGCATTAAAGGGATTTGGTGCAATTAAGTGTATAGTTATATTCTGGGCAGAGATAGAGGTGTGGCCTAGTGCCGTAAGAATTTGCTGTGGCATGCTTTGCGCGCTGAACATAGTGTTCCTCTTCCTTCTTTTCAGAAGTTGGGAGGTATGTAAATATATGGCCAGCACTGTCAGTGAGTGATTCTGTTATATCCTCGGCATGCTGAGTAATTAACCAGCTCCAGGAGATACATGACAGTGGGCAATAAACACTCACTATTGTCAATGCAGGGAGAAGCAATTCTACAGTATATAGGGACAGTTATGCACTATGGTGATGAAGCCCGTTGGTGAAATGTGGTTGTTTCCTGGCCACGTTACATTGCACCATGTGTTGTGCTGTACCATATATTGATTTGATGTGTGATAACTGGTATCATCTCATCTAATTATTTATGACTATAAAATATATTTGGGCTGTGGACCAGGGTACCTTCTTTACCAGGGGGAGATTTTCTCTTCCATTCTTGTTTAGCTTCTATACATTATGTTTTTAACAATCATTAATTTGTAATATGTGCAATAAATATATATTTTCTTATTTGGAGCAGATCTTTCAACGTGTCTATGTTTTGTGGTGCACAATATCTTTTTAAATGCCATGACTAAGGACCATCCATGGTCCGAAATGCATCAGCAAGCGTTAATGTGTATGTGATTTTATCCTGCCAGAATAAAGCCTGATGTTTTATGATACACGTGGCTGCTGGACCCTTTTTTATTACATTTACCCAGTGCAACCAAGCGCTACCATGCTCTTATATCACTCAGGTGAGCTGGATTCTTGTCTAATTATCCAGTAGTAAAGTATAGAGTAGTATAAAAGTAAACCTTTGTCTGTCTATAAACATTGATAGTTACAAGTGTAACCAGATAAGAAATGAACCATTTCTGCCAACTCAAATTCTAACAAAAAAAATTCCTGATTCTCTTCTCTTCTCTCATTGGAAATTTAACAAACTTTTTAACAGAAGCATATGGACTAGCACAGATGACCAAGGTCATGGTCATCAGTCACATGGCCTAGGCGCAGATCAAGTGAAACCCGGGTCCTGGGTGTTGGATCCCAGCTGATCTGACATTAATGATCTATCTAGAGGATAAGTTATCAATATATGAATCATGGAAAACCCCTTTAAGGCCCTCTTACCTAGGCTGAAGATCTGTGAAAAAACATTTGTTAGCCTATGGAAACTGTCCACCGATCAAGCGACAAAAAAGAAGAAGCTAATTTGTTATTTGATTGTATGTTTTGTGAATGCATTAAAATCATGGGTTATCAGCCGCACATCACCAACTTTAAATGGGGAAGTGTGACCATGGTGTGATCACTTGGGAACATAAAGGGCCAATGATTTCTCCATATTAACTGAGCTAAACACAGCACAGATCCACTTGGTAAATGGTTGCCTGGGGCTTATTTTAGGCAGACGATTAGCCTGTGTAAAGGAACCCTTACTGCACAAGAGAGACCACCTGGGCTACACCAACCATTCATTCACAGCTGTTTTGAATTTTACAACCTTATTACATTGCTCTGTGACTCAAACTTCCTAGAAGTGTTTGGACTTTCATTGACCTACAGTAAAATTTATACTTGAAATACTTTGATAACCTTTGTGTCATTAATAGTTTGTTTTATATTTCCGTATTTCTTGTTAAAACCAGTTCTTTCCACTCATCAGTCATCAGAGGACTCCACTTCTACAACTCAGACTGTAACCTGTAAGGCAGTGGCTATACCTAGACGTTTTGCAGCACTTTTAATCAATTTTAAAGTGCACCTAACCTTTAATAGAAGTTTATTGAAAACTGTTCGAAATGCTATAGGTTAAATGCCATAATTAATTTTGTAATAAATACTACATTTTTTCCCATTTTACTTACAAAATAGACATCCAAAGTTCAGGTGCCTAGAGCGCTTAGGAATCTGTACACTCATACTCAATTGTGTGGAGTCGTATGGATTCCACTGTGGGGCTGCAGTGAGTGCTGTACTGGCAGGAACACACTTCACGGCTTTTGACTATGCCCACTCCGCTCTGCTAAAGTCTGGCATAGCACATAAAATGTGTGGGCAGAGGCAAAAGCAGGAATGTGCTAGGCAGAGCTCCTGCTTGCTCCCGCTCGCTCAACTAAAAGCTCCGCATAGCACATTGGTACAAGGTCTCCTGCACCGATGTGCTATGCAAAGCTTTTAGCAGAGAGGAGTGAGAACAAGCAGGAGCTCTGCATAACATATCTACAGTTCTGGAATGTATTGTATAACACTGACAGCATTATATCAGTGTTATACAATACATTCCAGACCTCTAAGGGTTACATAGCATCATAAATCAATATAATGCTATGTGACCCATCAGTAGTGGGAGGTCAGGTCGGGTGCTCTCGCTGACACCCGCTGCGAGGGATAGTTTTTTGAATCCATCAATTAGATGAATAATATTATGACACCAGAATATTAGCACACCAACACCTAGGACACCAGGGACTCAATAACACTTTGAGTTATGCAAAAAGATATATAAAGAGTTCCTGGCAAATGATACATTGACCTTCTTCTACCATGGTAGTAGATGAATTTGTCAAAATATGAACTAATAAGGGGAGGTGGCTTGCCGCCGAGCGTGATGGCAGCTTGAGCTTGGAGCTCCGTCCTTGCAGCAGCGACTGACCTAGCTTTTTAAGCGACAAGCAGCTCTAATCTACCCGCCCGAATGTCGCAGCCGTCCATGATGACGAGGGACAAAAGATCTGTGAAGGCTCAGAGCAAACTGAGTTTCTTCTTTGAGAAGGAGCAGGGGGGTGGAGGCTCTGGCTCTCCCTTACCGTCCTCACGGAGACATCAGCAGCGTCCACAGGACGGCGGTACAGAACCTCTGGAGGGGCATAACTCTCGTCCTGCTTCACCATCGGGCAATATCGGTGCCACCGGAGGTAAATCTCCTTCCTCCACGAGACCCGCGCAAGATGGTGGAAGCCCGCAAACGCCGGACCGCGTGTCTCCCTTTCGCACCTCGTCCTCTCAGAGTGACTCAGCGGAGGCGGAGCAGCACTCCTCTGAAGAGGAGAGGAACCCTCAACAGCAATTACCAGCCTCCACTTCGGATTCCTTAGGGGCTGCACTTCGTGGTTTTCAGACCTCGGACTTACCTGCTTCGGGATCCCTCCTGAAAGACATGCTGTTAGCCTTTGGGAAATCGATTCAAGACAACCTAGCGGGGCTACTTTCCCCCTTACAAACCTCCATCTTGGATCTGGAGGGGAGGATGTCTCACATAGAAAATAAGATGGGTGAGTTTGCTTCATCCCACAATCAGCTTATAGATGCCCATAATGAACTGTCTGATGAAGTGGAGTTGATTAAGAACAAGCTTATAGATCTGGAAGACAGATCACGTAGAAACAATCTGAAGATTAGGGGCATCCCTGAAGATATACAGACCCAAGAGCTACGCACATATTTTCAGGGCCTGATGAAAGCTTTGCTGCCACATCTCTCAGAGAGTGATCTACTGTTGGACAGAATTCACAGAGTGGCTAGGCCCAAACATCTTCCGAATACCACTTCGAGAGACGTCCTTACCAGAGTTCACTTCTTTCAGGTCAAGGAATCATTGCTTCAGGCCTGTAGGAACCGCACGACTCTACCTTCACCCTATGAAGATGTCAAGCTGTTTGCGGATCTATCTGTGGCAACATTGCAACAAAGGAGATCTCTAGCCCCTATCACAGCAGCTCTAAGGGATCAAGCCATGCCATACAGTAGGGATTCCCCATGAAGATCTTAGTACAGCATGACGGTGCCCTACATTCTATATCTTCGTTGGAGGCGGGAAAGTGTCTGCTACACCAATGGAACACACATGTGCAGGAACTTTCACAACC
This sequence comes from Rhinella marina, assembly GCA_900303285.1. NCBI lineage: Eukaryota > Metazoa > Chordata > Amphibia > Anura > Bufonidae > Rhinella > Rhinella marina. The sequence continues at coordinate 25,660 of ONZH01012045.1, read as the reverse complement.
TTCTCATCCTTCTCAGCTTCGGCAAGAATGGACTGTGGTATCCTACAAGAAGAAGCCAAAGACCTGAATAGCAACCGGCTGCGAATGGACGTTAGGAGCTAAGCCGTTCCTCTGGGGTTTATTTGTGAGTTGAGTTTAATCTTTACCCCCACAGGTTGTCGTCGGCGAATTCAGCTGATGGACATTGTTTTCTTTATGGTTTCTGTTGCATTTTTTGCTCTTTTGTTTTATACTGAGTACAACGTGGTTTATCCATCAACGATATGTGCCCGTGAATATGTAACCTTGCCCTTTTTCCTGATAGGGGTTAACTTGTCTTATGTTGGGTTTATGTACTGTATTTATGCTTTTTGCCAGTCACCATGGGTCTGAAGTTTATTTCATTGAATGTGAAGGGCCTGAACAGCCCCCAAAAGAGAGCTTTCTTATGGAAAGAACTCATAGATAGCAGATGTGATGTGTTTAGTGCGCAGGAATCCCACCTAAAAGAAATAGATGCAGGGAGGATCCGTCATAGATTGTTTCCAACAATTTATCATTCCCATTACAAGAAGAAACAGAGAGGTGTCATTTTGGGGTTTAAAATATGAACTAATAAGCAAAAACTGTGAATCAAAATTTGGTTATCATCCTCCTCCCTGCTTTACCACACATGAAAACAGAAAGACCGCACTGTATAGTTAGTCTTCATTGTTAATGGCCACAAGGCACCTTTAATGCACCTTTAAACAAGGGCTGTTGCTGATTTGGGGTTTGGCTGGTTAGGTTGGGGGGACATTCTGCATATTATTGCTGTTCTTGCCTGCAATATCCTGACAGTAAACACAGAATATTAATCAGCTCTGGCATACCCATTCTCCAACCCCAGCGCTCTCCTGCTCTACGGGTGGAAGCCTTTCTTCTGCCATCTGCTTTTCCTCCTTTTCCACATCATCTAACATCGATGAGAATATGTTATCAGGAACATCCAGCTCCTCCTCTTTCTGCATCTTGCTGACTTTTTTATGACATGGAGACTTTGAAGGATGATTTGGAAGCAGTAATGCCAGCAAAAGAGAAGGATGGTCATCATTAAGACCTGCCCCCCCTAAGGGGTGCAGACTGGGCGGTATTGGTTAGTACACTGGCACTGCAACAATAAAGGCTTCCATCTAGGGGCATGGCCTGCGACTCATGGAGTAAGGACGTCGGTTAACTCGGCTCCCCTAAGATCCTGCAGATATTCTGCTTGTAGACCCCTGCAACAGCCTCCAAAGTCAGATTACGTACCCTACAGAGGTCTCCTGCACCCCTGTCATCCAGTGGATAAACAATCCCGGGCTCCCTCCTCCTCACAGGGGCGCGAGTGTGCCGCGCAAGGTAACATCGCTTGGCCGGCGGCCATCTTAACAAGTGGAAGCAGCGCGCTGGTGGGGCGCTCCTGTCCCTCTCTCTGGAGCGATTTTGAGAAGGGTCTTCCCCGTGTCCTTGCCCTGCTGTGACATCGGGGTGACAGCCCTCCCTGGAGCACCTCACTGGGAGACAGGAGAGGTGATGGAAAGAGCAGACGTAGTGAAGGAGGCGCCATCTTGAATAAGTGCAGAGCTAGTACACGTGGCGGCGTCCGGTAACAGATAAGAACGCGGGGCTACCACAATAAGATACTGGTCCTGACCATAGAACCTCCATTATTGCCCACAATAGAGGTCAGGGCTGGGCTGACTTTCACAAAGCATTCATTAGAGAGCTGATCCAGTGGGGAAAGTTGCCAGGGAGCTCCCAAACCCCGTGGTGCAGACTCACCAGCACAGGTTGTGCTCTCCCGGTCATTACTGTTCCCACCGAATACACCCCACAAAACAACTGGATAATACACTCTGCTACTGGAGACATCATATATCTTTTATCTTCAGGAAGAATCTACTCAGTTATATCACTCTAAATCCCCTCACCTGTTGGGAATAGTTTGCTATATGTCTCCTGGGGGTAGAGCTGATACCAAGCTTGTTCCAAATAAAGGGGACTTAAGACGTACTACATTGTCATTCGTTATCTATGGGCTGCAAAACCATAACTAGTCCTGCGTCTTTACTGCGAAAGTTGACTATTTACAAGTTGACATCAACTGTCTACGCCATGATATAGATAAGATGAGAGATCGAACAAAAGAGGTGGAAAGGCGAGTGAGTGATGTAGAGGAGTCAGCATCTGCCACTGCGGAAATTACCAGATCTTTACAGCAACAAGTTAAAACCTTGCAAGCCAGAGTTGAAGATGCAGAAAACCATAATAGACGTAACAATGTAAGGATTCTGGGCTTGCCAGAAAGGGCTGAGGGCGCCAATCCAGAGACCTACGCAGAGCAGCTCATACGCAATCTATTGGACCCGATAGATCTATCGCCAAGTTTCGTGTTGGAGAGAGCCCATAGGATCCCCACGAGACCTCTCCCTCCTGGCTCAGCACCACAACCTTTCATTATGAAAATTCTGAACTACAGAGACAGAGATGCCATTCTTACAGCAGCTAGGAGAAAAAAGGACATCCAATTCGAAAACGCAAAGATATCCTTCTATCCCGACTTCACAACTGAAGTGCAAAAACAACGCAGATTGTTCACGAATGTCCGAGCTCGTCTCAGAGAAATGGGAATAAAGTATGCAATGTTGTACCCATCCAGGCTGCGTGTTCAAGACGGCGACAGGGCCAGATTCTTTCAAACACCAGAAGAAGCCTCAGACTGGTTAGATGGTCAACGTCCAGAATGAAGAATACAGTATTTTCACTGTTGTTATTCAAAGGGGTAGATGTTCTGTGTCTATAACGCTTCTTTTGCAGGATTTGAAGGACTACCACTTTTACGTGGGGGTTGATTATTGAGGCTATATAGTTGCTATATATCTACGTTTAAAGCTGGATATCCATTTACTAACCCTAGTTTATTGTTGACTGTTAATAGGGGCTAGCCTTATCTATAGTCAGTCGGTAGTTAACTAATTTTAGAGGGTATTGTTAGACACCCTATATGTTTAGGCTGCAGAGATACGTTCTAGTAGGCTACGTTCTAGTAGGCTACGTTCTAGTTGCAGAAGTGCTTATTACATAGTTAAACAATAGGCTCAAACAAGGTTGGGATGTTTGGGCAGGGTGGGATTTGGGTAGGGACTTTTGGCTATCTTCTAAATTGGTATGCGTGTGTGTGTGAATGGGGCAGCGACTTCGGTGGACACTGGGTATGGTGGAATCGGTTTTTTGATGTATTATGGCTACGTGCAGGTTGATCTCCTGGAATGTCCGGGGGCTAAATGACAAGGTAAAAAGGTCTTTAGTTTTTAATTATATCAAGAAGTATAACCCTGATGTTATTATATTCCAGAAGACCCACCTCCGAGGTCAGAAAGTCTTGGTACTCAAGAAGCCATGGATAGGATATGTGTACCATGCGACCTATTCTAATTATGCCAGAGGTGTATCCATACTGGTCAGTAAATCTTTGCCATTTCAGCTGACCTCTGCACGTATTGACCCGTCAGGGAAGTTTGTACAGGTCACTATCAGGGGTTGTGAAATGTTGATTGTAGGAATATATGTCCCCCCTCCCTTTAATAGGGAAGTCTTAGATAATATTATGGCACGAGTAGCGCTACTTCCATCCTCTCTGCTATTTCTTTTGGGTGACTTTAACGCTGTCTTGGATTGGCAGCTAGATAGGCTACACCCTAAACCCAGACATAACTCAGCTTTATCCAATTGGGCGCAGGAGCACCATCTCACTGAGATATGGAGGAGGCTCTGTCCGAATGACAGACAATTCTCCTGTCACTCAGCATCAGTCCACTCGTTATTGTGTATAGATTTAGTATTTACTAATCAAGAGGGACTTGCATGACTGAAGGCTGTGGAATATCTGCCTCGCGGCATTTCCAACCATGCCCCACTTCAGGTTATGCTAATTCAGCCTCCTAGGCGTTCATTGTCAAATTGGCGTTTAAAGCCGACATGGCTGGAAGTTCTCCCAGTAGCACAGAAATGTAGGGACGGTTTGGTAGAGTTTTGGGAAACCAATACGAATTCCGTCAATCCCTTAGTGGAATGGGATACCTGTAAGGTGGTTATGAGAGGAACCCTGGTAGCAGCTATATCATCCCACAGGGCTGAACTACTCTCTGCACGTAAAAAAATGGAAAATAAACTAGCAGCCACTGAGGAGGCGTTCATTGTAAATCCCACGGTAGAAAATGAGACAGAGTGACAGGTAGCTCAACGACTGTATGCCTTACATTTAACTGAATATACCCAGAAAAAACTGTTAGCACAAAAGCAATCTATTTTTTCGGAGGGGGATAAGAGTGGTAGGACGCTGGTATACCTGGCTAGAACAGAAACTCCGCAAACGGTAGTAGCAGCCATTAGAAGTGAGGCCGGGGAGTTGATTACTACTCCAGAGGCCATCTGTGAGCAATTTGTGTGGTACTACTATTCCCTGTACTCTGCTAAATTAGCAAGGACAGTAGAGGAGCTGGGGAGCTTTCTGGAGGGAGTCTCTCTTCCCTCTCTAGCCAGTACGGAGAGGGAGATAGTGAATAGCCCTATTACTCCACAGGAGATTAAAACAGCTATCATATCTATGGTAAAGAGGAAGACCCCTGGCCCAGATGGCTTTCCGGTCGAATGGTATAACTTTCATATAGAAGATATCAGTTTAAGGCTGAGCAAACTGTTTCTATATGCATCAGAACATAAATCACTGCCTGCTTCTTTCTAAGAGGCTACGATAGTGGTGATCCATAAAACTGGGAAGCCACCTGACCAATGTAGTTCCTACCGCCCCATCTCCTTAATGAACCCAGATGCTAAGTTTCTGGCTAAGGTCCTGGCGATGCATCTCTCTTCAGTTATTTTATCCATTGTTGGGGCAGATCAATCAGGCTTTATGCTGGGCAAAACAACTGACATTAACCTACGACGGCTCTTTACAAACTTACAAATATCCCACGATAACATGGGTAGTAGGGCCATAGCATTACTTGATAATGAGAAAGCTTTTGACTCGAGGAATGGAGCTTTATGTGGGAAGTATTAAAGAAAGTGGGTATACCCAGAAACTTTCTTACCTGGTTACATCTTCTGTATTTAAAACCAACAGCTCGAGTTAGGGTAAACGGATACTTGTCTGATTCATTCCCATTGCAAAGAAGTACTAGGCAAGGGTGTCCTCTCTTGCCTTTTCTTTTCGCTCTTGTAATGGAACCCTTATCTGCGTATATAGCGGGAAGCACCAGAATTGAAGGGTGGAATATTGCTGGCATTTCCGAAAAAATATCACTGTACGCAGATGATATGTTAATCTACCTGGGAGATGTGGGTTTGTCACTGGAGGCTTTACTTGAGGTGGTGAACGAATATGGAACATACTCAGGATTAAGGGTTAATTGGAGTAAGTCTGCACTATATTTAGTAGATAATATTGATACCAGTGCTATCTCCATACTTGAACTTGCGAATTGTGGATAGTTTTACATATCTGGGCATAGTTATACATAAAGATGTCACACAATTCATAACGATAAATATAAGTCCGGTTATGGCATATAATTTACCCCTATCCCTCATAGGAAAATGTAATATATTCAAAATGGTTATTCTCCCTAAACTTCTGTATCTCTATAGGGCGACTCCGGTGCTACTTCCCAAGTCTCATTTTCAGGCACTAGATTGATTATTAACACCCTTTCTTTGGGGGAACACTCCACCACGAATTGCTAGGGAGACCCTGAGAGCTCCTTATGAGAGGGAGGATTGGCCCTTCCTAATATGTACCTGTATTATGTTGCCACACAATTGAACTATGCCTCGTGGTGGATTAGGGCTGACACAAATAATCCTGCAGTGGTTTTAGAGGCGGCCTTGCTTGGCTCATATGAAGCCCTAACGAATCTGGTTTACAGAGAGGGTAAATACCCAATAAAACATTACACCTCTCTCATGGTTGGGGTAGTACGCAAATGGCTTTCCTTTGTAGTGGTGAGGGAAGCGAAAGAGGATAGGGTGGCGTGGTCACCGGTCACGCCGCTATGGAGGAACGTTAAACTCCAGGAATTAACGTCATTACCTGACTTTGAATTTTGGCCGCAGAGGGGTATTAAGTACCTCATACAGCTATATGAGAAAGGGGTCTTTAAGACTTTTTTGACGCTACAGACGGAATATAACCTACCACGCTCGTCTTTGTTCTGATATTTCCAGCTAAGACGTGCATGTATGGGTCAATTTGGGAAAGAACCACTCCAGTTAGAATATGGGGAACTGGAAAAAAATGCTAGACGTAGAGACCCTAGCAGAATGGTCTCCTCTGTGTATGGAGTACTGGTATCATTCCAGTCATCCCCTATATCTAAATCTTTTAGTAAATGGAAGGTAGACATCCCAACCCTTGAAAAGCAACATGAGAAAGAATTGGCTTCCTATTGGAGGTCTATGGTTATCTGTGCGAGAGATCAGCTGATTCAAGCAAAATGGGTACATAGAGTAAATTTGACCCCTCTACGTTTGGTGCACATGAAGAGACTCTCATCTGATATATGTACTAGATGTAATGGAGGTAGGGGGACGTTAATACATATGATATGGAAATGCCCGATTATTTTGGATTTTTGGGAGGCAGTACTTAGATACATCAACTCCAAACTGGGACTCCCAGTGGTTCTCTCCCCTGAGGTTTGTCTCTTAGGTCTCATTAATAATATTCTCCCTTCTAAATATAGTAGACGTCTTTACAGACGATTGATGGTTTATGCTAGGAAAACTTTACTCCTTGCATGGAAGCCTCCCAAGAGTCTCTCCCTGTCTCATTGGATTCAACTCATTAATACAGCTTTACCAATGTATAAACTGACCTTTGAAGCGAGAGGTACGCCGGAAAGATTTGACAAGACTTGGAATCTTTGGCTAAATGCTGATTCACCAACAATCTAATTCAGTGTAATACCGTGGTGGTCTGGGGGGTCGCTGCCTGTATGAATGGTATGTGTGAATGTTGACAGTTGTATATCATCGCAACTTATTTTGAGAAATATTATAAGATTGATCTGGGAAATGCAGTTATATGTTCTGACTTGCCTTGCCGATACTTATGTTAAGTATCCTCACCAAACTGTCTGGGGTGTCAACTGGATGGTTTCTAGGTTTGGCTGTTGTATGTCTTTAAATTTGAACACTCATAAATAAAAGACTATAAGAAAAAAGGCTTCCATCTTATTGGTACTGAATAACATTTACAGCTTATGTAGGAATAAGCAAATGTAGGAATAAATAAAACTTACGTAGCAAGTGAATTGGCTGGCTGCACGGAATTATGCATTCCCAAACTTATTACTTTCACTTTGTAACATGTGCAGATTAGGGTTGTCGCGGGTATCGAAATTTCGATACTGAATCGATACTTTTATACTAGTATTGATTCGGTACCGGAATTTGCTCTTTTTCCATACTTTTGGCAGCTAAAATAAAAAAACTTTCTTACCTCTCCTGCGCCGCGGCTCCGCTCCGGGTCCAGCGCTCCTCTGTCTTCTTCTGTCAGCGCTGCACTCCTGACCGCGTACAGCGTCAAGACGTAGTGGGCGCACTCTGACCTGACGCTGCACGCAGTCAGGTGACAGTGCAGCGCCAGGAGGAGAAGACGCAGGAGCGCCGGACCCGGAGCCACGGCGCAGGAGAGGTAAGAGAGTTTTTTATTTTATTCTAATGGGGGCACAGTGGGCTGATCTGAAGTCTGATGGGGGCACAGTGGGCTGCCCTGAGGTCTGATGGGGGCACAGTGGGCTGCCCTGAGGTCTGATGGGGGCACAGTGGGCTGCCCTGAGGTCTGATGGGGGCACAATTGGCTGCTCTAAGGTCTGATGGGGGCACGGTGGGCTGATCTGAGGTCTGATGGGAGCACGGTGGGCTGATCTGAGGTCTGATGCTGGCACAGTGGGCTGATGTGAGGTCTGATGGGGCACACAGATTTTTTGTTTTATTTTTTCGGCGTGGTATCGAATGGTATCGAGTATCGAATACTTTTTATTGGTATCGAATCAAAATTTTGGTATTGTGACAACTCTAGTGCAGATGACATTTTAGGAAAAACGGATTTATTACCACGAAGCACAAGGAAATTCTGATTAGTTGCAAATCAAAATTTTCTTCAACTTTAGAGTGAATTCCGCTTTGAATGCTTTGCTTTGCTCAACACTAATTATGATAACTTGGATGTGATGATGTGGACCACTGAGCAATGGAAGAATGTTTTCTTTTACATCATACACACACTGGGCCATATACTCAGCTTTCTGCACTTGTTTACAATGGCAGAATGCCCAGTAAATCTTATTATGGGTATTTAAGTTGAAGTCTGATTGAAATGGCAAATGACTGCACAGGTTAGAAAGACAAAATAACAAAGGTTCAACACTAAAGGTTCAAAGATTAAAGGTTGTCCAGGTTCAGGGCTGAACCTGGATATAAACTCCCCTTCACTCCTTTAGCATGTAGGATAGGCCCATTACAGCATTTCTTTGCTCGGTGGGCATTGTATAGTGCTGTTGTGGGCGGTTTTAGAGGCGGGTATCACTAGTACCTACATGCTAAAGGGGTGAAGGGGAGCTTATGTCCGTGTTCAACCCTGAACCCGGACAACCCCTTAACCAAGGATCTCTTTTGATCATATTTGATTCTCCAGCCAGATCCTGTTCATTATTTCTACTTTATCATAATGCTGGTAAAACAAGATGGAAGATGATAACCTAGCTTGGATTAACAGTTTGCTTGTTAACTCCCAAACACTTCTACCATGGAACCACTGAACTGTCATTGTATCATTTCCCAGGACATTATGAGGTGGACTCCATAAGCAGAGCATTGTACAACCATAGACACAACCATAGACATAGACACAGAGCAGAAACAGGAGAACATCAGAAAGACTATTGTAGAGTTGACTTGTGTATAATGGGGGTACATTTAATTGGCTTAGGTTTTATTTTATGTTAACATGAGGGGGGTTGGCAGCAGAAATGGCAGAAAATCAAGACCCCCTTCACCAAGATGTGCTTACACTTCATTGTATGTTATTCAAAGAATACAGAGGCTGCTGTCTCTTTTCTTTGGATAATATATTCACTGATCCTGGTGCAGAGGGTTACATTTTTTGAGAAATTTCATTGTGAGTCACTCTAAAGATGTGGATGTATGTATAAACTCACCCTGTAGAGTTGATACGAGTCCAACACTGACTCCCGAGATGATATCACTTATTATCCACTCCTTCCATCTATATTTCGGAAGCCATTCCAGTATTGGGAAAATAGATTTGATTACCAAGAGGACTCTTCTACCTGAGCAGCTAATGGAAAATATGTAAATTTACAAGCAAGTACAGATACATTGGACATACAAATTACAATTAAGATCTACATCTGCATAACACCGATCCTACAGTTATGAAATCTAGCATAATATACCATGAATAACTTTTTTGCTTATTTTTGGCTCATTTTTTCTCACTGTGCAGAGTACAAAATACACTGTTGCTACTTTAACTTATGTGCTAAAGGCCTCTGCCGGAACAGCCTGCCAGAGTTCACCGTATCCGGCATAGCAAACCAGCAGACCCGATTGACAATAACTATAATTATAGTCAATTGGCTCTGGTGGTGAATGGCAATATCCAACTAGGATGACAGAACAGTTTGCAAGATACCTTTAGCCCAGATGTGACCATCAAAAAGCAGAGTCAGTATGTTGACTGATGTTATTAATTGAAGATACATCACCACAAAACAAAGCAAGATATTTATCATGAATTAATAGTATTAAATACAGGAAAATAGTATAAATAAAAGATCCAGCACCTGCAGTTTAATGATACTTACCATTAGCTACAAGATTTTCTTTTTATAGGTAATGAATGTTTATCACAAAAAAGCTTGGTCTTACTTTTGCCTTTGAATACATAGCCCATATTAAAGGGGTAGTCTGGTTTACAATTTTTAAAAAATATTTTTTAAAGGAAATCTGTCACCAGGACAATCGCTATTGAAGTAAAAACATAGCCTAATAGTACTTAGTACCTTATTTCCAGATGTGCCTTTGTTCCAGCAATAGATGTTTTCTATCTTCTGGAAATCCAGTTTATTTGGTATGCAAATGAGCCAGTAAGGTGCCCACTCTTGCAGGAAGGAGCCCAGGCACGCCTCCTGCCACTATGTGTCCACCCACCCCTCCTACATCACATTCAAGACATAACTTTGCCCCTTTTCCCTGCTCACAGCATAAGGGCGGCCTTGGGCACTAGCAGGAGGCGTGCCTGGGCGCCTTCATGGAAGAATCACGCCCCTCTGGGCACCTTACTGGCTCATTTGCATACCAAATAAACTGGATTTTCAGAAGATAGAAAACATCTATTTCTGAAACAAAGGCACATCTGGAAATAAGGTACTAAGTGCTATTAGGCTATTGCTTTACTTCAATAGCGATTATCCTGGTGACAGATTTCCTTTAAGAACCGCTATTAGGGAACTCTGAGAGTGAGCCTTCATAAATTACACAACGTTGTTAGTGGCTAAAAAGGTTCTGTCTCTGGAGGACCTAACATATCTGTGTGTTTTTTGATCAGCCCACTGTTAGACTTCATTTATCCTTTGATGGAACAGCAGAGGAATTGGCCAGTTGCTACTATCGCAGATTATAGATGATCCTTGGGGGTGTATGTATACTTTGTTTTTAATCAGCTGCCACTAAATGTGTCACTACAGTATATGCAGCAAAAAGTGCAGTTGCTGGTCACCATGAAAATCTTTTAGTTGTAACATCTGTCATCATTTTTTTATGTACCAAAGGTTCACTGAAAATTATTCTGCAATGTTTTAAGCAAGGAGAAATAAGATGCCTGAAAAGAAATGAAGGTGATATGTGCTATTCCACTATATGGACAAACAATACAAAAAAATGTAAAATGCATATGCAGTACCCCAGAACTGGGGTATCTGCAATTGTTATTTTATTGTATATAGTTATATATTGTTATGTATTGTAATTTTATGTTTTGGCATATCTTTCAGAAAGGAAATGGTTGGCAGGATCAGGGCTAACCACCCTGTTCCTGCCCTCTTGGTAGGAATGGGCTGGTCCTGATTCCTGCAAGGAGGGGAGTTCCTATGCAGATTCTGAGAGGAGAGGAGGCACACTGCAGAGCTCCTGCCCCGGATAAGGGTTCTCTAGAGGAATGAACTTGATCCAGTTTCAAGCAAATACTTGAGAGAAAAGACAGCAGAGTGAACAGCTGAAAACCTGCATAATATACACTGCTGTAAGTTGAGGGACAACGGCTCAGACCCCCGTCACCCAAGACTACTACTTGACCAGTTAAAGCTACAAGTCTAGACATGGTAGTGGACACCTACACTCACAAGTTCTAAATTGCAGCCATCCAACCTGCCTCCTTACTTCCTTACTGGTGTCAGAAACTGCAGTTTGAATCCACTGCTGTTGGATGTACCAAAAGTTATATTTGGCACTTTGACTTTGACTGTTATATGTTCACTTTTGGCCTCATTTTTCAAACTACATTTCCAAAGCACTGATCGTCAGGTAGCAATAGCCTAAGGGAGTACACCGTAACACAACACTTCATCAGGGCCACTACCACTGTCATCCTATGAAACAAAAAAATATTAAAAACATTTAAAAGCTCCAAAATATAAATTGACTTAACCCGTTCCTGAGATTTGGTGTACAGTTACATCATAAACGGGAAGGAATTACCAAAAAATGCTGTACATATACATCAACTCCTGGCCCCCTAATTCCCCAGACTTGAACACAATTGAGCATCTTTGGGATCAACTTGATCATCAAGTTTGCTCTATGAATCTGCCGCCATGCACCCTCCAACAGCTATGGGATGCATTGCAGTCAACATTCCACAGTTACTCTGGACATTAGCTGGTGGATATATATATACATATATATATATATATATATATATATATATATATATATATATACACAGTGGGGAAAAAAGTATTTAGTCAGCCACCAATTGTGCAAGATGAGAGAGGCCTGTAATTGACATCATAGGTAGACCTCAACTATGAGAGACAAAATGAGAAAACAAATCCAGAAAATCACATTGTCTGATTTTTAAATAATTTATTTGCAAATTATGGTGGAAAATAAGTATTTGGTCAATAACAAAAGTTCATCTCAATACTTTGTTATATATCCTTTGTTGGCAATGACAAAGGTCAAATGCTTTCTGTAAGTCTTCACAAGGTTGGCACACACTGTTGCTGGTATGTTGGCCCATTCTTCCATGCAGATTTCCTCTAGAGCAGCGATGTTTTGCGACTGTCGCTGGGCAACACGGACTTTCAACTCCCTCCAAAGGTTTTCTATGGGGTTGAGATCTGGAGACTCCAGGACCTTGAAATGCTTCTTACGAAGCCACTCCTTCGTTGCCCTGGCGGTGTGCTTGGGATCATTGTCATGCTGAAAGACCCAGCCACGTTTCATCTTCAATGCCCTTGCTGATGGAAGGAGGTTTGCACTCAAAATCTCACGATACATGGCCCCATTGATTCTTTCATGTACATGGATCAGTCGTCCTGGTCCCTTTGCAGAGAAACAGCCCCAAAGCATGATGTTGCCACTCCCATGCTTCACAGTAGGTATGGTGTTCTTTGGATGCAACTCAGCATTCACTCTCCCCCAAACACAACGAGTTGTGTTTCTAACAAACAGTTCTACTTTGGTTTCATCTGACCATATGACATTCTCCCAGTACTCTTCTGGAACATCCAAATGCTCTTTAGCAAACTTCAGATGGGCCTGGATATGTGCTGGCTTAAGCAGGAGGATACATCTGGCACTGCAGGATCTGAGTCCCTGGCGGCATAGTGTGTTACTGACGGTAGCCTTTGTTAAGTTGGTCCCAGCTTTCTGCAGGTCATTCTCTAGATCCCCCCGTGTGGTTCTGGGATTTTTGCTCACAGTTCTTGTGATCATTTTGACCCCACGGGGTGAGATCTTGCATGGAGCCCCTGATCGAGGGAAATTATCAGTGGTCTTGTATGTCTTCCCTTTTCTAATTATTGCTCCCACAGTTGATTTCTTCACACCAAGCTACTTGCCTGTTGCAGATTCAGTCTTCCCAGCCTGGTGCAGGTCTACAATTTTGTTTCCTGTGTTCTTCGACAGCTCTTTGGTCTTCACCATAGTGGAGTTTGGAGTGCGACTGTTTGAGGTTGTGGACAGGTGTCTTTTATACTGATAACAGGTTCAAACAGGTGCCATTACTACAGGTAATGAGTGGATAACAGAGGAGCCTCTTAAAGAAGAAGTTACAGGTCTGTGAGAGCCAGAAATCTTGCTTGTTTGTAGGTGACCAAATACTTACAGTATTTTCCGCCATAATTTGCAAATGAATTCTTTAAAAATCAGACAATGTGATTTTCTGGATTTGTTTTCTCATTTTGTCTCTCATAGTTGAGGTCTACCTATGATGTCATTTACAGGCCTCTCTCATCTTGAATAATTGAAGGCTGACTAAATACTTTTTTTCCCCACTGTATATTTATATATATACACACACAAGACTTTCTGGCTTACTCACATATATACAAAAAAATGCAGATGTTGCAGATCTCCCAAGTGTTCATCTGTCTCTCTTTGCTCCATAAATGTCCCTCTCTTTGATCTGAGGTATAGATTTTGATTATTGCATTTACAATATTGTTCCAGAAAGTGTTTGTCTGGTTCCTATCTCGATATTAGAGCGCTCCTTGTATATTATTTCATTAGTTGATGCAATTTGAATTTTAGAAATGTCTATATTCAGATATTTTTTCCTCTATTTAGAGAGAACATTATTGAAGTGTATACAAAAATATGCAGGAAAATGGGTCTTTCACACAATGAACCATTAGTGTTCCTCTTTGAATGTCCAAAAAGTTGGGCATGACACTGTAATTGGTATCACCATGGCATAACAACCTGTACTGTAAAGTTGGAGTAAAAAGCAATTAAAAAGTCACATACAGACCAAAATGGTACCAATAAAAAACTACAGCTCATTCCACAAAGATGCTCTCATACAGGACTATCAGTGGAAAAAAAAGTTATGGATCTGTTATTGTGCAAAACTAGTAAAACATTAAAGAACTATAGAAATTTAGTACCACTGTAATCATAGTTAACTGTAGAATAAAGTTAGCATGGCATTTATATAGCAAGCTGAATGGCATAAAAAATAAATCACAGTTATTCAGGGCAAACTCTCTCCCCACCTCTATGCTGAATATTGGCCAGGACTGCTTCATCATTGATGAATTTGGAGCACCTGCTCTTAGCCCTGCTATGCACCTTTACTGGGAGCTCCCCAGTCATCAGGTCAATTCCACTCTCAACTGTGTCTGTGTCCCTAGGATGCAGACACAATTAAACACCTGGCAGGGATGGCAGTACTAAAGAACAATTAGTTCCTTGCTCCACTAATCTGGCACTTTTCTGTGACATAGGCAGTATGGTTGCACAAGAACAGACCCGGCCAGAAGAGGCCAGGCCTGCATCCCCGCATCATGGAACCGAGGGCAGATGAGTATTACAATACAGTGTGTGTGTGAACACTGTATTCAGGGGGCACTACGAAGAGACATTACACATAGGGGACACAGGGGACTACAGGCAAAATATAGAGGGGACACATAGAATAGGCACTATATATAAAGGGGGCAGAGACATGAGGCACTAAATAACAGGGACACAGCCAAGAGGAACTATATATAAAGGGGGCACAGTGAAGAGATACTATATATAAAGAATGCACAGAAATAAAAAATCTAAATATATTTTTGTATAGCCATTATTCAATAAAATGTGTCTGTATAGCACCACCTGCTGTTTGTTCTTTTACTTATTTCCTTGTCCTGAGATGGTCGCACATTAAGGATGAGTGGACCAGTTCGGAATGAACCATTAAGTCTGGACTTTGTTATTTTTCAGACAACAGATGAACCCGAATCTTTCTGGGTTCGTTTCAGATGAATCCATGGATCTCAAAAGCAGCTACCTGCAAAAAATGCTTTCACCCCCCCATTTTCACAGTAATCCTTTTTTTGTGGGGTTCAATTTAATTAAGCAACATATATACATGATTATTGTATCAATACCCAAGGTGTGGCAGCAATCTACCTGTGTGTATTAACAAGAAATTGAGCGTCAAGCCTCAATCGTCCATTTCAATTTATTCAGTTTCCACATGGTTGCAATTAAAAAAATTTTTGGGGGGGCAGTTCAATTTAATAAATCTGCATATATACATGATTACTACATCAATACCCAAGGTGCAGCACCAATCTACTTATGTGTATTAAGGAAAAATTGAGCATCTAGCCTCAATCATCTGCTTCTGTTTATTCAGTTTCCACACAGTTGCAATTTACATTTTTTGGTGGATACTAACATTTACTAATACTAAAATTTTTACACTCTGGCTGATTCTGATAAATAGACCTCGTCTTGCTGCCAGTGCCCCATCCATCTTGCCACTGTTGCTGTCAGTTTGCATCAGTACCCAAAGTGTAGCAGCAATCTACCTGTGTGTATTAAAGGGGTTATCCAACCCCTATAATGCCCCCTTTTGCCCCTCATACAGGTTATACTTTCCCCACTCAGCAGTCTGCAAAGGGGACGAGCCTCCCTAGCACTGCAGCTGATGCTAGGGAGGCTTATTCTCATAGCCCGACGGGGAGATGCAGTGATGGCTGTCCGGGCATCAGAAACTACATTGGTGCCGGGGAGCAGGTTAAGTATAACCTGTATAAGGGGCCTGGGCATTTGGGAGGACATAATAGGCGTTGAATAACCCTTTAATGAGAAATTGAATATCAAGCCTCAATCGTCTGTTTATGTATACTCAGTTTCCACACAGTTGCAATTTACATTTTTTGGGACTTGTTGAATTTAATTAAACCAGGATATAGCAGATCAGTACACCAGAAGACAGGCTAGGGTAACAATTTACTTGGGAGTGTTAACGCGATATTAAGGGTCAGGCCTCAATCGTCTATTTACGTATATTCAGTTTCCACACAGTTGGAAAGGAATAATATATTTTTGGGACTTGTAATATTTAATTAAAGGGAATCTGTCACCAGGATAATTGCTATTGAAGTAAATCCATGGCCTAATAGCACATAGTACCTTATTTCCAGATGTGCCTTTGTTTCAGCAGTAGATGTTTTCTATCTTCCAAAAATCCAGTTTATTTGTATGCAAATGAGCCAGTAAGGTGCCCAGAGGGGCATCACTCTTGCAGGAAGGAGCCCAGGCATGCCTCCTGCAAGTGCCCAAGCCTGCCCTCATGCTGGGAGCAGGGAAAAGGGGGCGGAGTTATGGTTTGAATGCGATGTAGGAGGTGTACCTGGGCTCCTCCCTGCAATAATCACGCCCCTCTGGGCACCTTACTGTCTCATTTGCATACCAAATAAACTGGATTTTCAGAAGATAGAAAACATTTATTGCTGAAACAAAGGCACATCTGGAAATAAGGTACTAAGTACTATTAGGCTATGACTTTACTTCAATAGCGATTATCCTGGTGACAGATTCCCTTTAAGCAGCATTTATGCGTGATTACTGCATTAATACACAAGGTATAGCAGCAATCAACCTGTGCATGATAGCGTGAAATTGAGCATGAGGCCTGGCTCTTAATCATCTATTAATGTTCATTTATTTCTTCGCACAGTTGCAATTTTATTTTTTGGGGGCAATTCAATTTAATTAAGCAGTAAACCAGTGGAGGATGAGGAGTCAGAGGATGACATTGTTGCAGAAATCCCACGATTACAACATGGTGGCAGCATTGCCATCCCATCACCTGGCCATGTTACTTGTGTGCCTGGGCCGGAAACACATTTACCAGGCTGTTAAGGACATATATTGTCCTTGATCATAATTACTGCTCCACACATCAGCAACGGCATGAACTGTACCAGATGCTGACAGGCTCAAGGACTGGCCCACCTTCTTCTCAACATACATTTACAGGGCTGGTACAGCTTTGCAGAGAAGTAATGATGGCTTCAGACTCTCCACCTTGGTTGGGCACAAGCCATCAGTTGTCCGAAATGTTCAGAGTCCACAATATGGAAAAGGAGGGACTGTAGTATCAGCAACTTGGCCAGGTGCATGTTAAGCCTCTGCACCATTGTATGAGTGCATGCATACTGTTGTCTCTTTGCAATCGCCTCGGTGGTCGATTGCTGGCAAAACACCTGAGGAGGAGTAGGAGGAGCATCAAGAGCAATAGAGGAAGCTGAGTTTGAGGAGCCCTGACTGCTGGAGAAAGGGCGTGGGCTGCTGGGAGATGCAGCAGTTGCTGCGTCAAGCTGTACGACAACATTAGTGCCATGGTTTTACCAGGGCACTTTATGGTGATGCATTATGTGTTGATGCAGGGCCGTGGTGCTAACATTAGCACCCTGTCCACGCTTCACCTTCTGCCCACATATCCTGCATACCACCATGCTAACGTACTCCAGCAAACATTTCCCACACTGTAGAGTATGGCATTTTATCCCCACTACTCCGTGCTGACTGTATGCCGCTGCCTTTATGAACCTGTGCACCGCTAGTTGTTTCCCGACAGGTAGGCTCCTGAGTAGCAGATGGTCTACCCCAGGCGCGTTTGGCTCCAGATCTCCCATGACTTCCACTCTGCTGGCTGATAAAAACACTGCCACCCTGCTACTATCTCACAGTCTTGCTGCCACCCTCACCCCCTGATGATGATGATGCCCCCTCTTCACCTGGCTCCCACATGCAATTGGCTACATCATCTACTACTGTCTGTTCGTCACTTACGTCACCTTCACCAGTGTCATGGCCAGGTCACTGACCGCTCACAACACGTGCTCCCACCCGACTGTCATCGTCGCTAGTTGTACGCCTAAGGGAGGACACAGCGGACCTCTCCTCCAAGTCTGTGCTGGCCTGTAGCTGCTGACTATCCTCATTAAGCTTGTCCTCGCTGAGAAGCGGAGTAGAGCCGGAAGCATGGATTACTTCCTGACAGAAGGAGCAGCAAAAGAAAGAAGCAGTTGCAGGACAGGTGAGGGCACAGAGGTTGTTCCGGGGCCATGCAACTAAGTGTGGTGTCAGAGGAATCCATTGATTCCTGGTTGTGTGTATCTGTTGTCACCTAAGATGATGTTGAAGAGTAATTCAACCATTCCAATACAGCTGGATTGTTGATCAAAACATGACTGCTGGATGACAGTGGCAGCTCTGGCCTGTTTTTGCAGCTGCTACCACCACCCCTTCTTCTGCTGCTACTTGTGCCGGCTACAGCAAAATTTTTGCTACTGCCAATTCTTTTTGAGGGCCCTGGCAACTGGATCAGCAGGGGGACCAAATAAATGAACCTATGTATTAGACCGCCATTTGACAATGAGTCTGACACACAGTAAGTGTATGGTAATAAGAACAAATTAAGTATTAATGGCGCAGCAAGTAAATGAGATAAACTTGCGTATATTATGACCGCCTGTTGACAATGAGTCTGACGCATGTAAGTCTATGTATAGTAGAACAAATTAAGTATTAATAGCACAGCAAGTGTACTAGATAAACGTGCCTATATATTAGACTGCCTGTTGATGCTAAGGATGAATTTACATCAGCATTTAGCCTTTCCATTCTTCTGCTCTGTTATAGGAGCAGAAGAACAGAAAGGACAGATTTAACACATAAGTGAGCCAAATGGAGCCTACGGACCCCATGAACTATAATGGGGTCTGTTAGGTGTACGCTCAGAGGAAGATTTTTAAAAGGGAGACAATGAGAAAATGACTAGGTAAATGCGCCTATATGTTAGACTGCCTGTTAACAATGAGTCTGACGCACAGTAAATCTATGTATAAAAGAACAGATTATGTATTGATGGCGCAGCAAGTGTACTAGATAAACGCTCCTATATATAAGACCCTCTGTTGACAATGAGTCTGAATCAAAGTAAGTCTATGTATAACAGAGCAAATTAAAGGGGTTGGCCAACCTAAGTATCAAAAATCCAAAGAACCCCAGACAATAGCCAACACTATGAAGTATTTCATCAGGTGACATGTATTGGTTGTACGTCATTTATCTAACCTGTTCACCATGACACACTTCCCTGGAGGAGCAGGCTGTGTGGGAGGAGCAGTTGCAAAGTGAAAGTAAAAATCCCAGCATGCACTGCAGCAAGTGTGTTCAGGGGAGCAGTCACATGACCTCCCCGCCCACCTGTGTTCCCATAGAGACAAGAGTCCCTTAGATGATATCAATAACCTAGTTGTCTGTGAATAACTGCTGTACAGACATAGCAATAGAAAGAACAACCCAGTCCCACCAGTAAGGGGGGGGGGGTTACCTTGTTCACAAATTTGCTGTGGGGCCTAGTCATCTCTAGTTGTGCCAACTAGAGCGCTGATTAATACATTTGTACAAATCGATCTGCTCACATACATAGGAGCCCCCTGTTTACCATCACACAACCTGCTCTCAGCTGACAGTCCATCAAATCAATCATCTATCAATACATGACGTCATCTAGGGAAAATGAGTGTAGTCACATCTCTCTCTCTCTCTCTATATATATATATATATATATATATATATAATGCACAGGGGGTCACACATCACTATATATAATGCACAGGGGGTCACACATCACTATATATAACATGCAGGGGGTCACACATCACTATATATAGCGTACAAAGGGTCACACGTCTTTATATATAACGTACAGGGGGTCACACATCACTATATACGGTGTACAGGGGGTCACACATCACTATATATAATGTACAGGGGGTCACATCTGTATATACAGTATAAAGCAAGTCACTTTACAGAGGTTCACTGATCTCTATATGGAATGGTGGGTGTCACACATCAGTATATACAGTGTATGGTGGTGGGGTCAACTATTACTGTATACAGGGGGTCAGATATCACTATACACAGTATACAGTGGTGGGGGTCACATATCACTGTATACAGTGTGCAGGAAGGAGAGGGCACATATTTACAGATGAGGGACAGTAACTGCTGCTGATATCACTGACTTCAGTCATACTGACAGCTCAGAAGGGGTTAAAGCTCCTGACCTGTTGGTCAGGCTGGAATAAACACGTCTGTGATAAGATCACATTGCAGAGTGGCCATAGACAGGACAGACACTAGGATTGCTCACACTTTGTTGTCCACAGCACCTTCCTGGCTCTGCTACATAACTGCAGTCAGTGAGGTTTATCACAGCTTCTCCTCACTCTCTATTCCTCCTGCAAAGTTTCAGCTTCTAACAAGTGTCCCTGCTAAGCCTATGTAAGCCCTGT
Organism: Rhinella marina; assembly: GCA_900303285.1. Lineage (NCBI taxonomy): Eukaryota > Metazoa > Chordata > Amphibia > Anura > Bufonidae > Rhinella > Rhinella marina. Next base: position 5,261 of record ONZH01012045.1, on the reverse strand, counting down.
ATAGACAGGACTGAAGTCACAGCAGAAGGAAAGCAACTATGACACAAGCAGGGTGCCTCTAGGACCCAGAGAGCAGCAGACTCCTTCAGCCATGGACTAGAGCACGTGCAGGCATGGACGAGATAAGCAGTTGTGAGTGCAGGACAGAGGGGTGTGGCTTCCAATAGCAAGGAAACAGGGCAGATCTGCTTAATAAGATATATGAGTAAGTCTATTGTCTCTCTCTCTATATATATAGTTTTAATAAGTGCTAACAAAGTGGCCAACCCCTTTAAGTATTAATGGCAAAGCAAGTGTACTAGATAAACATGCCTTTATATTAGACCGCCTGTTGACAATGAGTCTGACGCACAGTAAGTCTATGCATAACAGAACAGATTAAAAATGAATGGCACAGCAGCTGAACAAGATGTACTAGACAATTACACTGAGCCTGCCTGTCCTTGCACTGTCCCTGTATTCATCCTTTGCTCGTCCTGTGCGCTCCCTACAGTTTATAAAAATACTCCCTACGATCTCCCTACACTGCCCCTGAACTGTGCCCGCACTCCCCCTTATGCAATTTTCTACAATTAAAAGCTTTCTGAAACACTGTCTGTAGCGTTTTCCATGTCTCTCCCTATACTCAGCTCACAGTGAAATGGCTACTGCGCGGGATAAGTTATTTATAGGGCTGTGATATTATAGGGGATAGCTATGTTCTGATTGGATGCCTGCATGGCATTATGGGTGATCTTGCATGCCAGAGCTTCTTACTTTCACTTTGTAACACGTATAGCTGTCATTTTAGGAAAAAACTATTAGCTCCCACAAAGTATGAGGAAATTCGAATTTGTTATAAATCTAATTTTTACTGAACTACGGATTGAAGTCAATTCGTTTTACTTCGATTTGCTCAACACTAGTTACATAGCAACTTTCAGGGCAATTGGAGCAACTTCGGTTCAGCTTGAATTGATTCCATTTTTCAAAAATTTAGCAAACCGGACCCGAAAGGAATCCCAACTGGTTCGCTCATCTCTATCGCACATGCTCAGTTTCATCCTTCAACTGCCTCCTAAGCTGTGATAAAGGAGAGATTTCAAGCAGAAAAGACATGGCCCATGAGGTGCCAGCTTGATATAAATCTAGCAGAGCAATGAATGGGGAGATCTCTGGATCCATGTGAGGTACAGGGCTAGTTCTAGCTTTGTTAGAAAGAGATTGTCATGTATTATATGATTTATATTTTTTTGCATTATTCATGGGATATCCCATAAGCAGTTTTTTCAGACATAAACAACACAGCTAAACAAGTTATAAGGTCAATGTGTCTGTTTTTTTCCCTCCAAAAACTTTGCATAGGTATAAAGTCATAAAGTTTCTCAATAGCTGGCTGTTCATTAACCCTTTCCACAGTGCTGTGCAGCTATAGTGTAATAACAGGTTATATTACAATAAAGATATGACTGTAGTTGAACAATTTGAAACAGTATAAGTGGACATAACAGCATAAATCACAGTGCAAGTTAACTCTTCAAAGTAGAGATGAGCCAACGAGTTGGTAACGAACCAGGTTTGTTATGAACTTTTCAAAATTTCGTCCGGCAGATCTGATGAATCCAGTAAAAGGGCGTGTAGTGCCATTTTACTGCACATGTTGGCGGGGAAAAACACTAGGGAGTAGGATGATGGGTCCTCACATGACCTTGAGAAGAAGTGGGTGGGGCTTGCCCTCATTCGCTCCCAGGCCCACAGACAGCCTGGATGAGCCAATCAGTGCTGCAGAAGGCAGGGAGGTGCCCTAGCAGAACGTAATTCTGTGTTGGGCTGTGAATGAGGGTGGATGGGTGTGACAGTGTCTACTAGGAAAATGATCTTGGGGCATCAGGGACAGTCAAAAGTCATAATCAAGCTTCTATTATACTACCAGGCACATTGAAGGGAAATGCTTAACTTAGAAAGAAGAATTATGTGTAGAATAGGGACATGCAGGGAAAGCTGTCAGCCAGGGAGTGAGAAGTGAGGAGCTGAGGCTGCAAACCTCAAAAGCAGCTACCTGCAAGGACATTACTTTCATTTTCCCCCCATTTTAACAGAAATACATTTTTTTTGTATGGGAGGTAGAATAACCACAAAACTGTACAACATTTGTTTTACCATCGATGTAGCATCTTAGTGAAAATACTAGTCCAAACTCTGGGTCGGGGCTTCTCCACACAGTTTTTTTGTAAAGTTTTAAAAACTAGTATATAAATGCCTTACAATATGCAGGATGGCGGACAAAATTTTCTGTGAGTGTTGCCATGATATTAGACATTACATTTCCAATTTTTTTTGGGTTTGTTCAATTTATTAAAACCAGCATATACGTGTCTTACAATACACAGGGTAGCGGACAAAAACATCTGTTAGTGGTACCATGATATTAGGCCTACATCAGTGTATTTCCTTCTCCAGACAGTTCCAGTGTATATTGGGGTTATTGAATTTATTTAAACCAGCATATACATGTCTTACAATACGCAGGGTAGGGCACAAAAATATTTGTGATATTAGGCCCAAATCTGTGTTTTTCCATCTCTAAGTACTTCAAGTGTTTGTGTGGTGGGGGGTTGGACGGATATATTTGCATAGTAGTTTGTCAACTTTGGACTCTCAATATTTTAACAACAAAAAGACATTGGGCACAAATCTGTTAGTGGCGCTGATACTACAGTATTTCCAAAGTCAACTGTTGCTAGTAGTGTGTTCAGTGTGTTTGTGGAAAAAGAAAGACATGGTATTGCTCCTCCCTGTCTTTAATTTCCAGAAAGCAGATTTGCAAACAGTTCCATTCCCTTGCAGCCCCAGAGTAGGGTTTCAGTGAAATCCTTTAAGTCTTCACTACCCCTTTCTAGTGGGGCTCCTTCCTTTTTCCTAAGAAGTGCCAAGAAAACCCCATTACGCCCTATGGCTGACAGTCAAGAGAGTCTCATTGATATTGACTTGTGCGAGAGCTCCCCTATGGAGGAGGTTCGGGAGGAGGCTGGGGACCCCATGTATAACTGTGTTGATAGTGGTGATAATAGAGGCACCTGTACCCATGGCATTGGTGGTGGGGGCAGCAACAGTGGCAGTTGGGGAAAATGCAGAGTAGGGTAAGGGGGGGCAATTAAGTCATCACAATATCTCACAGTTTGATAAAAGTGGCAAGGAGGTCGAGGAATACGATGACGATTGTGTGTTGGACAGGACCTGGTAGCTAGATTGGGGTGCTGAGGAGGTGGCAAAATCAGTGGAGAAGGGTGGTGGCGGCAGCAATAAAGAGCAAAAGTGACATACCTCCCAAAGAACAACCTGGGCCATATCTGCTTTGGGATCTGGTGATGGAGGTGACACTATGGGTGGGTTAGGCCCAAAATGTGCCAGAGCTAAGCCTGTAGCTTGACTGCCTGTACCTCTGTGCTAGCAACTCCCATATGGCATTTTTTCTCCACAAGCCAGACACACAAAACCACAGCCTCGTGCAGGATTAAAATAAGTCGTGGATGTTCAAACACAATCATAGGTACCAGAGGTTTATTGCAGCACATGAGACGGGAAAATACAACAGGCCAGCATTCCCAATCAGAACAAGTCTGTCCTCCTTGTCATGGTTCTTTTTATGGCAGCCAACTTGCATTCACAAGCAATACAGTGTCCTTGACATCATCATCACCTTCTTTTGCTAAGACTCCTCCTGTCCTCCACTTCATCGTGAGACATTTATAACTGAATTTTTGAGCATAAAAAATTTTTCTACAACATCCGCAGGGCACAACGTTACTCCCACTGCTCTTTCTTCCTAATACCTGTGTAAAGTCACGCAATGACATGCTGTGAGGCCTGGGCGAGACTAGCCACACAGGCGAGCAGTTGCTTAAGTACATTAAAGAAAAACATCCCGCTGGCTGTCTCCTCGCTGACTCCAAGTAGGCAAAGGTGGCCAGCGACAATGGCTGCAACTTCCTGACTTCCCTGAAACTGGGGGAAATATCACATGCTCCATGCATGACCTTTTAAAAAACTGCACTTGCTTGCACGAGGTGCTGGCAATGTCCAGGAGACCGTCCCTCTTTTCTGTCATTCTCATGTAGTGATGAATGCTCTCCTGGACCTGCAGCGTCAGAATGGTTTGCAGCTATACAATTTAATCAACAATGTTCACTGGAATTCAACATTGCACATGCTTGAGTGTCTATCCCTTCTCTCTTCCTGCTCGCCATAGACATAGCAGCAATGAGCGGGAAGAGAGAAGGGAAACGGCACGCGCGCAGCGCGTGCACCTTCCCTTCATACAGCTGATTAATGACCTGTCTTGAGGATAAGTCATCAATATTAAAAGCCCAGAGAACCCCTTTAATACTGTAATACCTTACATATATCATCATAACATTCACATAGAGTATGTAAAAGACAAATAAAAGCAGCCAAACTAGAGACCAAGAGATTAATTGCTAAAAAGAGTAAAACTAACCCTAAAATGTTCTTTTCAATTATATAAATGGTAAAAAGTATAAATCTGAAGGTGTCGGCCCCTCACAGAGTAATGAGGGGGGAGTTGCAGAGAGCGATGAGGAGAAAGCTGTATTCATGGAGGAAAATAAACTTTCAGATGAAATGCAGAATATAAAAGTAAATTCCCCATTAAAAGTGCCCTGTCTGACTCAGGAAAAAGTATAGCTGCATCATTAAAAGATTAAAAATTAAATCGCCAGGACCAGATGTAATACACCCCCGTATCGTAAGAGAATTAAGTAATGTCATAGCCAGACCCTTATTTCTGATATTTAAGGACTCTATACTGACAGGGAGTGTTCCACAGAATTGGCGCATAGCAAATGTGGTGCCAATATTCAAAAAGGGCCCAAAAACAGAGCCCGGAAACCAGGGCCGCTTTAATCATAGGGCATATGGTGCATCTGCATCGGGCCCACCAATAGGTCACGTGGAGGGGGGGCCCCCCTTACAACTGGCCGGTTTGGGTGTGCAGGGCCGCCGATAGTGCAGTACAACTGGTACTGCCCTATGGGGACCGAACTCTATGACACGGGGGGGTGGGGATAATGCTTACCCTGCCGATCTCGGTCTCCTGGCTGCGCGCTTCCTCCTGGGCTGGCTGTGTGATCCCGCGAGATCCAGCGCTGGGTCACAGGTCTCGCGGGATCACACACTGCAGGAGAAGAAGGCGCGCGCAGGAGAAGGAGAAGAAGACCGGAGGCAGCTTTTTGTAAGTATTTTTTGTGGCTGGGGCCCCCGGG
>ONZH01012044.1:0-30209 GCA_900303285.1 Rhinella marina | reverse complement strand
CGAACGAGCACCAAGCTCGGACGAGCATGCTCGCTCATCTCTACTGTACATCCACATGGTAAGTGTGGATGTGTGGATGTGTGTGTGGATGTACATTCCAGCAATAGAATCTTCTCCCTCTCATCAGGTTTCCAGTAATGCACATTCAGTATGTAAGGGCCACTGATCCTATCCTCTTGCTCATTTTTAAATATAGTACATAAAAGGGAAACCACATATACCTGTATAGATTCCTCATAATAAAAGTGAGTCAAAAGCAGTTCCCACCCCTTGAAAGGGGCAGCTAGGCTGCAGGAATTTTTACCCTTACATGGGGCCAAAATGTCACTGCACATGAACCCCTCACTAAACAAGCATAGTATAAACCATGTCTATCATAACCACAATAGTTGCTAGATCATATCTGTATTGTGTAGCATTCCTCCCAGCATAATTAAACACATAACACGTCATTTTAAGATGGAAGCAGACATACAGCTAGTCAGTAATTCGCCACACCTATTTCTGGCCACTCAGAATATAGGTAGACCAAGTAATTGTGAGACAGATATTGTTTGATTATTATAAATAACTAGCAGAAAGACCTGGTAATTTGAGGAAACACAATGGGTAGCAGTGAAAGAAAACATTGCTTTGCGCGGGTATATTTAATCTATTTCATTTAATGTTTCTGTGTGTCGTTGCAGAGAGAAAGTCATCCTCCCTCCCATCCCTGCAGCTGACAGATGTTGATTTTTACCTTCAATTGTTCAATCTCCATTGGCTGCGGAGTGGGAGGGGTCATGGCCTGACTGAGTCGGGGGCGTGACGTTGCAAGACCTGGGGCGGGGTTTTAAGTCCTTCTTTTGATGGTGGCCAGAATTACAGGTCGATGACATGGTAATTTATGAGGACACGCCATGGGAAACAGTGGAAGAAAACATTGCTTTGCACAGGTATATTTAATCTATTTCATTTAATGTTTCTGTATGTTGTTGCAGAAAGAAATCCAACCTCCCTCCCACCCCTGCAGCTGACAGAAGTTGATTTTTACCTTCATTTTTTCAATCCCCGTTGGCTGCGGAGTGGGAGGGGGCGTGGCCTGACAGAGTCGGAGCGTGGTTTCGCGAGATCTGGGACGAGGGTCAGAGTGGCATGAATTACAGGTCGATGACATGGTAATTTATGGGGACCCGCAATGGGTAGCAGTGGAAAAAAAAACATCTTTTATTAGTACTGAACGGTCGTAGTCTAAAATTAGTCAATTTTATCTACGATTTTTGTGTGTCGTTGCAGAGAGAAATTCACCCTCCCACCCCTGCAGCTGATTTTTTTCAATCCCCGTTGTCTGCGGAGTGGGAGGGGGCGTGGTCTGGCAGAGTTGGGGGTGTGGATTATCAAGATGCTTCGAACGGTTGTAGTCTGAAATTAGTCTATTTCATCTAAAATTTTGTGTGTCATTGCAGAGAGAAATTCACCATCCCACCCCTGCAGCTGACAGAAGTTTATTTTTCCCTTCATTCTTTCAATCCCTGTTGGCTGCGGAGTGGGAGGGGGCATGACCTGACAGAGTTGGGGGTGTGGCTTAGCAAAGCGCTTCGCATAGGTGATTTAATCTATTTCATTTAATGTTTCTGTGTGTCGTTGCAGAATGGCTGCAGAGTGGGAGGGGGCGTGGTCTGACAGAGTTGGGGGCGTGACTTAGCAAGACGATTCGAACAGTTGTAGTCTATAATTAGTCTATTTTATCTAAAATTTTTGTATGTCGTTGCAGAGAGAAATTCACCCTTCCACCCCTGCAGCATACAGAAGTTCATTTTTCCCTTTATTTTTTCAATCCCCGTTGGCTGCGGAGTGGGAGGGGGCGTAACCTGACAGAGTCGGGGGCGTGGATTAGCAAGATGCTTCACATGGGTGTATTTAATCTATTTCATTTAATGTTTCTGTGTGTCGTTGCAGAAAGAAAGTCAACCTCCCACCCATCCCTGCAGCTGACAGAAGTTGATTTTTACCTTTATTTTTTCAATCCCTGTTGGCTGCGGAGTGGGAGGGGGCGTGGCCTTACAGAGTCGGGGCGTGGCTTAGCAAATCGCTTCGCATAGGTGCATTTAATCTATTTCATTTAATGTTTCTGTGTGTCGTTGCAGAATGGCTACGGAGTGAGAGGGGGCGTGGCCTGACAGAGACGGGGCGTGGCTTAGCAAAAGGCTTCGAACGGTTGTAGTCTATAATTAGTCTATTTCATCTAAAATTTTTGTGTGTCGTTGCAGAGAGAAATTCACCCTCCCACCCCTGCAGCAAACAGAAGTTTATTTTTACCTTCATTTTTTCAATTCCCATTGGCTGCGGAGTGGGAGGGGGCGTGACCTGACAGAGTCGAGTCGGGGGCGTGGATTAGCAAGACGCTTCGCATGGGTGTATTTAATCTATTTTATTTAATGTTTGTGTGTGTTGTTGCAGAAAGAAAGTCAACCTCCCACCCATCCCTGCAGCTGACAGAAGTTGATTTTTACCTTTATTTTTTCAATCTCTGTTGGCTGCGGAGTGAAAGGGGGTGTGGCCTGACAGAGTTGGGGGTGTGGCTTAGTGAGACCTGGGGCGGGGGTTTAAGTACTTCTTTTAGGGTGGCCTGAATTAAAGGTCAATACCATGCTTATTTATGAGCCCACGCAATAGGCAGCAGTGGAGGAAAACATCTTTTATTACTACTGAACTGTCTTAGTCTAAAATTAGTCTAAAACATATATTTATTATAGTTATTAAATATAGTTATATTTATGGTAACTGGAATACCTTTAACAGTGTCAGTAAATAGAAATGGATGAGATCCTCAGCTGCTGATAATTACCTGGTTGTTAGGGAAACCTGCCCTCCCTGTGTTCGCCTTTGCAGAGAATGGCAGTTGGAGTTTAAAACCAAAGCTCCCAGTTGTAATGTTGGCTAATGGAGATCATATTTTGGGAATATCTCAGGAACGGTATGTCCTAGAGAGATTAGACCTGGTCTAAAACCTTCCCGGACACCTGATGTACACGTGTGCCGAATTTGGTGAAAATCGGTCCAGTAGTTTGGTTGCGCATAGAGAACAGACAGACAGACAGAAACTCATTTTTATATTATTAAGAGATATGATGTCATTCACAACTGTAACATAACTGTACTGTAATGTAAATCTGTGATAACTTAAAGGGGTATCATTCTAGTATTTTCTGTTGCCAAAGGCAATGACATAACAATGGTGCAGGATTAGTGGTACACTTGTGTATAAGAAGAATCCCCATGAATGAGAGGAGATTATATGTAGGCATGGAAGGCACACCAATACATTGTGATGTTGGACTTATCATGTAGACGCATATCTGATTTATACTTTGCTTTAAACTGGGAAAATGTGAGACAAAGTGACACATTTTTGGGTGCAGCACCACATAGATGGATTGCAGGGTATAGTCACTGAGAAGTGAGGCCAACCTTATTAAAGCAGTTACTTCTCTTGTAGGCAAAGCTTGCTAGTTCTCCCACTGAAGAATCTAGATACCGTACTACGTTGATTGTAGCAGGGGTTAATGTTACATTTCCATCCTTAAAAAAAGCCTTTGAATGCAGATTTAGCTGTTCTATCTAGTTTATAACATTTTATGCAGCTCCTTCATAGTTATATCTGTTGATTCCCTTACTGGGCGATGTCCGCCATTGCAGTTTCTGTATGGCTAACAGATCTACTTGTGCAGTAATACTTTATAAAGTATAGGTGAATGTGATTTATTGTTACATGCAGTGCCTTGCGAAAGTATTCGGCCCCCTGGAACTTTTCAAACTGTTGCCACATTTCAGGCTTCAAACAAAAAGATGTAACATTTTAAAATTTTGGTGAAGAATCAACAAGTGGGTCACAATTGTGAAGTGGAACGAAATTTATTGGATCATTTAAACTTTTTTGTAATAATAAAACTGAAAAGTGGGGTGTGCAAAAATATTCGGCCTATTTACTTTCAGTTCAGAAAACTCACTCCAGAAGTTCATTGAGGATCATTGAATGATCCAATGTTGTCCTAAATGACTGATGAAGAAAAATAGAATCCACCTGTGTATAATCAAGTCTCCGTATAAATGCACCTGCTCTGTGATAGTCTCAGGGTTCTGTTTAACCCCTTCAACCGACAGCCAGTTTGGACCAAATGCCGGAGCCCCATTTTTCAAATCTGACATGTCTCACTTTATGTGGTGATAACTTTAGAACGCTTTTACTTATCCGGGCCATTCTGAGATTGTTTTCTCGTCACATATTGTACTTCATGACAGTGGTAAATTTGAGTCAAAATATTTCATTCTTATTTATAAAAAAATACCAAATTTACCAAAAATTTAGAAAAATTTCCAAATTTCCAAATGTCAATTTCTCTACTTTTAAAATACATAGTAATACTTCCAAAAATAGTTATTACTTTACATTCCCTATGTGTCTTCTTCAGGTTTGGATCATTTTGAAAATTACATTTTATTTTTTTGGGACGTTAGAAGGCTTAGAAATTTAGAAGCAAATCTTGAAATTTTTCACAAAATTTCCAAAACCCACTTTTTAAGGACCAGTTCAGGTCTGAAGTCACTTTGTGAGACTTTCATCATAGAAACCACCCAAAAATGACCCCATTTTAGAAACTACACCCCTCAAGGTATTCAAAACTGATTTTACAAACGTTATTAACCCTTTAGGTGTTCCACAAGAATTAAAGAAAAATGTAGCCAAAATTTCCAAATTTCACTTTTTTGGCAGATTTTCCATTTAAATCAGTTTAGTCCGAGAATAAAGCAAGGGTTAACTGCCAAACAAAACTCAATAATTATTACCCTGATTCTGTAGTTTACAGAAATGCCCCATTTGTCATCGTAAACTGCTGTACAGGCACACGGCACGGCGCAGAAGGAAAGGAACGCCAGGGCAGATTTCACTGGAAAAAGTTTAAGTTTCCATGTCAGATTTGATGCACCCCTAGAGTAGGAAACTCCAAAAAACTGACCCCATTTTGGAAACTACGGGATAAGTTGGCAGTTTTGTTAGTACTATTCTAGGGTACATGCGATTTTTGGTACCTTTATATTACACTTTTTGTGAGGCAAGGTAACAAAAACTAGCAGTTTTGGCATAGTTTTTATTTTTTGTTATTTACAACATTCATCTGACAGGTTATATCGTGTGATATTTTTATAGAGCAGGTCGTTACGGACGCGGCAATATCAATTATGTATACTTTTTTTTATTTATTTAAGTTTTACACAATATTTTTGAAGCACAAAAAAAAATCATGTTTTAATGTCTCCATAGTCAGAGAGCTGTAGTTTTTTTATTTTTTGGACGATTGTCTCAGGTAGGGGCTCATTTTTTGCAGGACGAGATGACGGTTAGATTAGTACTATTTTTTGGGGCATATGCTTTTTTGATCGCTTGGTATTACATTTTTTGTGAAGAAATGTGACAAAAAATGGCTTTTTTTAGACAGTTTTTATTTTTTATTTTTTACGGTGTTCACCTAAGGGGAGAGATCATGTGATATTTTTGTAGAGCAGGTTGTTACGGACGTGTCGATACCTAACATGTATACTTATTTTTATTTATTTAAGTTTTACACAATAATATCATTTTTGAAACAAAAAAATCATGTTTTAGTATCTCCATAGTCAGAGAGCTGTAGTTTTTTTATTTTTTGGGCGATTGTCTCAGGTAGGGGCTCATTTTTTGCGGGACGAGATGACGGTTAGATTGGTACTATTTTTGGGGGCATACACTTTTTTGATCGCTTGGTATTAAATTTTTTGTGATGAAATGTGATAAAAAATGGCTTTTTTTAGACAGTTTTTATTTTTTATTTTTTACGGTGTTCACCTGAGGGGAGAGATCATGTGATATTTTTGTAGAGCAGGTTGTTACGGACGTGTCGATAGCTAACATGTATACTTATTTTATTTATTTAAGTTTTACACAATAATATCATTTTTGAAACAAAAAAAATCATGTTTTAGTATCTCCATAGTCAGAGAGCTGTAGTTTTTTTATTTTTTGGGCGATTGTCTCAGGTAGGGGCTCATTTTTTGCGGGACGAGATGACGGTTTGATTGGTACCATTTTGGGGTAAATACGCCTTTTTGATCGCCTGCTAATACACTTTTTGTGTGGCAAGGTGACAGAAAATGGCTGTTTTGGTATAGTTTTTTTTAAAAAAAAATTTTTGCGTACAGCTGGCGGGGTGGACCATGTGACGCTTTTATAGAGCCCGTCGATACGGACGCGGCGATACCTAATATGTGTACTTTTCTTTTTTTTTACTTTATTTGGGGAAAAAGGGCGCTTTTTTAACTTTTTTAAACTTTATTTTTTTTACTTTTTTACACTTTTTTTTACTTTCTTTTCACACTTTTCTTTTTACTTTTTACATTTTTTTTAAACTTTATCAAGACCCATTTGGATCTTGAAGATCCAGTGGGCTTGATGGCTATACAGTGCATTGCAATAGCCATCTATTGCAATGCACTGTATCAGTGCTACACTAAGGCTGATCAGACCCTGAGGGTCTAATCAGCCTTAGCTACATGGCAACCAGGACGCTTTTTGTAAAGCGTCTGGTTGCCATGGTAACCATCGGGCCGTTGCCATTGCAGCAGCGGCCGCCCGATGGTATAGAGAGGGAGCTCCCTCCCTCTTAACCCCATGGATGCTGCGGGCGGCTACTGACCGCAGCATCTATGGGGTTAAACAGCTGAAATCGGTGCCAGCACCGATTTCAGCTGTTAGCAGCAGAGTGTGAGCTGTAATTACAGCTCACACTCTCTGCTGATGGCAGCGGCTCCGATCCTGAGCCGCTGCCATCAATGGAAACAGCGCAGCAGGAGGGGGCACAAGGAGGCACTACAAGGAGGGGGCACTACAAGGGGGGGCACTACAAGAAGGGGGCTATGTGGGGGCACAGAGGACTTACCTGGTTTCAGGCTGCGATCTCTCTCCAGAGTGGAGATCGCAGCCTGAAACCGGCATTTTAATACTGAAGCGCTCCGATTGGTTAGTCTGCAGAGACTAACCAATCGGAGCGCTTGCTGGCAAGGGACCACTCTGATTGGTCCCTTGCCGGCTTCCCCGACGTCTCTGCTCTCCGGGAGAGCGGAGACTCCGGGGCTGTGACACTTTATAGTGTCACAGTCCCGGTAAGCAGTTTGGACGTAACTGTGCGTCCAAATGCAGCAACTTACTTGCACTTTGGACGTACAGTTACGTCCAAATGCGCCAAGGGGTTAAAGCACAGAGAGCATCATGAAGACCAAGGAACACACCAGGCAGGTCCGTGATACTGTTGTGGAGAAGTTTAAAGCCGGATTAGGATACCAAAAGTTTTCCCAAGCTTTAAACCTCCCAAGGAGTACTGTGCAAGCGATCATATTGAAATGGAAGGAGTATCAGACCACTGCAAATCTACCAAGACCCAGCCGTCCCTCTAAACTTTCATCTCAAACAAGATAAAATCAGAGATGCAGCCAAGAGGCCCATGATCACTCTGGATGAACTGCAGAGATCTACAGCTGAGGTGGGAGAGTCTGTCCATAGGACAACAATCAGTCGAACACTTCACAAATCTGGCCTTTATGGAAGAGTGGCAAGAAGAAAGCCATTTCTCAAAGATATCCATAAAAAGTCTTGTTTACAGTTTGCCACAAGCCACCTGGGAGACACATCAAACATGTGGAAGAAGGTGCTCTGGTCAGATGAAACCAAAATCGATATGTTTGGCGTAAAAGCAACACAGCTCATCACCCTGAACATACCATCCCCACTGTCAAACATGGTGGTGGCAGCATCATGGTTTGGGTCTGCTTTTCATCAGCAGGGACAGGGAAGATGGTTAAAATTGATGGGAAGATGGATGGAGCCAAATACAGGACCATTCTGGATGAAAACCTGTTGGAGTCTGCAAAAGACCTGAGACTAGGACGGAGATTTATCTTCCAACGAGACAATGATCCCAAACGTAAAGCAAAATCTACAATGGAATGGTTCAAAAATAAACGTATCCAGGTCTTAGAATGGCCAAGTCAAAGTCCAGACCTGAATCCAATTGAGAATATGTGGAAAGAGCTGAAAACTGCAGTTCACAAACGCTCTCCATCCAATCCTCAAAGAGCTCTAGCTGTTTTGCAAGGAAGAATGGGCAAGAATTTCAGTCTCTAGATGTGCAAAACTGATGACTTGCAGTGACTTGCAGCTGTAATCGCAGCAAAAGGTGGCGCAACCAAGTATTAATGCAAGGGGGCCGAATAATTTTGCACGCTCCACTTTTCAGTTTTATTATTACAAAAAAAAGTTTAAATGATCCAATAAATTTCGTCACACTTCACAATTGTGACCCACTTGTTGATTCTTCACCAAAATTTTAAAATGTTACATCTTTTTGTTTGAAGCCTGAAATGTGGCAAAAGTTTGAAAAGTTCCAGGGGGGCGAATACTTTCGCAAGGCACTGTATGTAACAATAAATCACATTCACCTATACTTTATAAAGTATTACTGCACAAGTAGATCTGTTAGCCAACAATTGTGACTCACTTGTTGTTGATTCTTCATCAAAAATTTAACATGTTATATCTTTTTGTTTGAAGCCTGAAATGTGGCAAAAGGTTGAAAAGTTCCAGGGGGCCGAATACTTTCGCAAGGCATTGTAACTAGGTAGATTTGCTTATGAAATCTGGTTGACAACCCTGATAAATTACCTGCCATTAATGTAAATAAAAGAATAAATTAATATATTGCCAGAAGGTTCTATTAATTCACAAAGATTTGACTTAAGGAAACTCTCAAAATGAAACATATCTATTCAAAAGGGATACAAACTAACACGTACATATCAAAGACATGTAACCAGTTGACAAGTAACATGAGAATAGAATTAAACAAACACTATCTGATCTGAATCCCGAGAAAGAAGTTGGCTTAGCTCACGGCTCCGTCCCAGGTGAATCACACATTGTTACTTGTTAGGCTTCTGTTTATCAACATTTTCATAAAACAAGACTTTTTTTAGTTAAGAAAGCATGGACTTGGTAATGTAGCTCACAGTTCACCCAAGCGACAGGTCCCAAAAGCTCCTAAACTACACTGCTCAACTGTTTCTAATTCCCTGGATTTTTCAGTCTGTTGCTTTAATTACAGAGATGTGAAATAAGGAGCCATGGTAAACATACAGCTCAAATTCTCTGCATTTTACAATTAACCACTTGTTCCGTTGGTTTCCTAACCATTAATTAGTACTGATTATGCACTTCCCAATAATAAATGAATATTTTGTTACAATTTTAGATTACATTGCATTTTTAATTTAACAGATAGTAAACAATTGGATTATGTTGCCATGAATGCAGCACTACACCAAGGCATCTATCAAGAAACAGGCTTAAAGGGGTTTTCCAGGAGTTTAAAATTGATGGTCTATCCTAAGGTTACCGATATCTGATCAGTAGGGGTCTGAAACCCAGAACCTGTGGCGATCATCTTTGAAGAGGCTGTGGCGCTCTGATGAATGTTGCAGATTCTTCATAGCTTACTAAGCATAGTGGCTGTGCTTGATATTGCAGCCTTGGCTCATTCACTTGAATGGGAAGGAGCTTTTCCTGGGCATGTGACTGATGAACATGACTCCACTGTACTAGAAGAGGACACAGCACTCAATTCAAACAGATGATTGGCAGGGTATGAGGAGTCAAACCCCCACCAACCAGATATTGATAACTTATTCTGAGTATACGTCATCAATAGTAAACTCTCAGATAACCCATTTAACAAGACTCAAACTGTGTAGTAAAATAAGTCAATCTATGAGTTCAACCTTCATCTATATCACATCAACAATAGGGATGAGCGAACCCGTGGAAGCTCGGGTTTGTCGAGTTCGGCCGAGATTCTAGTCAAACTTTGGGTTTGGGACCCAAACTTTACCCTGAACCCCATTGAAGCCATTGGGGACCTGAACTTCACATCTATCTTCATTCAGCAGCAACTGCCAAAGCAACCTCTGACACTTCAGCTGTTAGGAAACTACAACTCCCAGCATGCTTCATTCACTTGCTGTATATGAGAGTCTGAGCAAGTAGGCAACAGCTGAGCAAGTAGGCATACTGAGAGTTGCAGTTTCACAGCGGCTGGAGCACCGAAGTGTGCCAATCTCTGTCCTATATA
This sequence comes from Rhinella marina, assembly GCA_900303285.1. NCBI lineage: Eukaryota > Metazoa > Chordata > Amphibia > Anura > Bufonidae > Rhinella > Rhinella marina. The sequence continues at coordinate 20,019 of ONZH01012044.1, read as the reverse complement.
GAACATTTTAATTTCATCATAATCGTTGTTCGTATAATTGCATTAGGGGTCCATAACATTGAAATAAATGATTTTGTTACTCTGGTGGAACAACCCTGGACTTAATTTAAAAAAAATCTCTTATTTCTCAAATGCTTGTAGCTGGATCAACATTTTAATATCTTGATTTGTAAGAACTAAAGTGGATTGATGAAATAATTGGTGTGGGTTACACAGAATTTGGACCAAGACAATTATTGGTGATGAAATTTTGCTCAAATTCTCATGTAATTGTCCTTTGTAAAGGTGCTACCGATTATCTGACAAACTAGCAACCACTCATTTATCATTTGTGGGCAGCACATTATCCTATGTAAAGAGGGATGTGCTGCCTACAAACGATGAATCTGTATGGGGATGAATGATGGCAGTAGCCATCATTCAGCCTCTTCCACGGGGAGTAATGGCTGCATGTAACTGCAGCTTTACTGTGGCTCAACAATTGGGCAGCAATCATGAATGAATGATCTGTGCATTTCCTTAGACTGCGGACATTTTAGACCAATCTTCAGAATGCTTTTAGTTTACACTGTGGTTCAATAGAACTAAAACCTATGCTCCATTTCTGATTATCCTACAGAGCCCTGCCACCTGCAGGTGTCCATAGGAACTACAGCTCTGATAAGATGTGAGTGAAGGAGCATCTCCTCTAATTGATGCATGGCAGAGCCATTCCTGAACCAAAGACACGTGCCTCCATTTTTCTGACATTTAAATGTCATGGTAACATTTAACCATGGCATTTAAAGGGTTAAATGTCGATCATTGCCATTATAGCCAGTCGAAGACATTAGCCCCGGACCTCTGCTGTTAATAAGAGAGACCTGGTGGCTATAGCACCCACTGTGCTTGCTAGTGGGTGCTGTATTTAACACATCCTTCCTTCCTCTGTACATGTAAGGCACTGGGGCGGAAAGGGTTGTAATCTGGTTGTGATCCTAGAGTCACATGGCAATAGAGAGCAGTACAAAGAATTTATATAGGACTACCCATGAAGTTAAATGGAATCTGTTGCCAAGAAATTCACTGTTATGGTTTAACAGTTCTTTGGCATTCTGCACTTAACTACTAATTTGCAAAGGGTTAAAAGCTATTTTTCTCTGGAATGAAGCATCAGATCAGTATGGAAAGGCACCATGCCATGTTGGAAGAGCACTTATGAATGTAATGACACCTTTCCCTTACTAAACTAATGCTTCATTCTAGAGAAAAAGTGCTTTTAAGCCTTTTGCAAATTAGCAGTTAAGTGCACTAAGGGTGGGTCCAAGCCTCTCTGCACCATTGCTCCTCCTACTTCCTTCACCAGCCCCTCCCTCTCCTTGATTGACAGTCAACGTGACAATATGGCAACCTGTCAATCAAGAAGAGAGGGACCTGGAGAGGGAACAAAGGTGCACAGAGTAGCTTGGGCCCACTCTCAATGAACTTAACAGCTCATCTACATAAAGATTAAAAGACCTTTTTGTCCAGAATGAAGCAATGGATCGATAAGTGAAAGGCATCATCATATTCAGCTAAGCTACAGTAGATCTGCAAGACATTGTGCATGGTTTGCTAGTGAATTTACTGGTGACGGATTCTCGCATGCAAGGAAGAAACTGACACCCTAGAAAGTATTACGTCTTAGATATTGAGAGCATTGAGGTAAAATAAGTGATGTCATCTTGACTGAGAACAAGCACAATAGGGATAATGTAGGCAGAAAAAGAACAGCGGCACTAGACATCTTCAGAATGGGTCTGGAAACCTGGAAAAAGCTTTGTAAATATTGTAAGCATTCTAAGACAATCAATGTCTCCAGCCTATTCATTCTGATATGCATCAGGCGTAGCCAATGATTTGTAGGTACGCCTGATTAACCAAGTTGTGAATATCCATCAGGCTGTGAAATAATGCCAAGCATCTTGGGGGGATTTGTTGTAGTGGAGTGAATGATCTGCTCTACCCAGAAATAACTTTAAAAAAGTGTTCTTCCACAGTCAGTCACTGAGGTTCACGTCACAGTTAGGATTTCTGTTCCATCAGAGGAACAAAAAATAATCCATTTTCCACCCACTTTTGTTTGAGCATCTGTTGCATTCAGTTTTTCTGTTTGTATCGGTTCCATCAGGTTCAGTTAGTTTTGATGGGAGTAAAAGCCCTCTCTATAGCAACATCTCCCATCAAAAATAACTGAAACCTGACAGAACTGAGGAAAACTGACCTCAAATGATGCTGACAATATCCATTCAAAGAAACAGGACGGAAATACAGAGAACGCAACTCTGATATGAACTCCGCTTTACAAATGTTCAGTAAAATGTTGTTTTTTCACATTAGATTCTGAAGATCAGAGCTATTAACCCCTTTGTAACCCAGCCATTTTCCGCTTTTTTTTTTATTTTTTAACCGCACTACTGGGGGCATTATATGTAAAGAAGCCACTACTTGGGGGGTGGGGGGGCATTATATGTGAAGAAGCCACTATTGGGGGGCATTATATGTTGAGGAGACTTAGGGGCCCTATATGTAAAAAAGGCACTACTCAGGGCATTATATGTGCAGAAAGTACTATGGGGGTATTATATGTACATCTAGCACTATTGGGGGTATTATATGTACATCTAGCACTGATGGGGGTCATTATATGTACAGAGGGCACCATTTTTGGGCATTATATATACAGAAAGCACTACTGGTCATATGTACAGAAGGCAATAGTGGGAGCCTTATATAAAGAAGGCACTACTGTGGGCATTATATATACAGAATGAATTACTGGGGGCATAATATGTACAGAAGGCACTACTGGGGGCATTATATGTACAGAGGGCACTACTGGGGGACATGATATATACACCAGCCTAAATGGAAATTATTTCTAAGTGGAACCGAGGCCTAGATGGGAATGATTACTGAATGGGGGCAAAAATGGAGGCATTATTGCTAAAAAGGTATTTTCTGAGTGTCAAATTATGCAGAAAGTTGTGGTCAGGAGACATTATCATAGTGATCTGTGTAAAGGGTGCATTGGTTCCGTGTGGCTTGGTTCCGCATCTGAGCCACATTTTTTTGTGGCTCTGATGCGGACCCATTCACTTCAAAAATGATAGAACATGTCATATTCGTGTCCGTTTTGAGGGCACGAATATGCATTTCTATAATGAGTCGCCCGATCCCTTTGTGGAACGCACACGGGTGGCATTCGTGTTTTGCGGAATTCGCAACTTGTGGGAAAAAAATCTGTGTTTTTATTGTTTATTTTTATGTGTAAACTGAAGAAAGGGGGTGTGATTTGAACTTTTTTTGATTTTTTTATATTTTTAAAACCTTTTTTAACTTTTTTTTTTACCTGTATTTTTAGTTCCCCTAGAGGACCTCAACATGCTGTCATCAGATCACTTACACCAAAGATTGCAAAGGTTTACCATTGCAATCTAAGAGAAAATCACTGTGTTCCTATTAAGCCTCACAACAGACAGGGCTTGATAAGAACTTACTATGGCAAGATTTGGAGTCTTCAGAAGGCCCAGTGCTGCCATAGCAACCGCATGGCTCCTTTTGTTGCAGAGAGGCTATTTGTTCACTGGGAGTTGTCTCCAATCGAGGACTTTGCCATCAGGTTTCTTCTGTGTAAAACAGCAGACACTCAGCTCCTGGGTGGGCACTATCTTTGAAGGTCCTACATCCGGTGTACATGTAAACTAGAAACTGGAAGTATTTATTATGGACATCCAGAGGCTGATTCTCCAAATACCCCACATCTTTTTCTGGAACAAGTGGGTAGAAGTAGTCACCTGTTCAAAGTACAGCTTTAGCTTTGATTGGCTATACATTTCATTGAAGATCCATAGCCTGATCTGCACTAGGCCTGTATTATACCAACAGATTATCTGAACAATATCTGTCAAATCAGACCAATAGTTGGTGTGTATAACAAAAGATCTGTGTGTGTAAACGGCCATCTGACCAATGATTGGACAGAAGATCTGTCTGATAATCTTTTGGTGTAATACAGGCCTTAGCCTCTACTCGAAGAGCTGCCAAAGGCAGAAAAAAGCCTCTTTGTTCCACCTATCACAGTTTTTCTCAAAACTGAGAGCCCACCAAGTGAAAAGTTTAATAAAATAATAGTTATACTTTAACATTTACCAATACAAAAACATGTCAAAAAGCTATATATGAGCTGAATTGAATACATGGAAGCTTACATCATTGCTTACTGTGTCTAATGGGAAATCCAGCTCTACATCTCTAATCTCTTTTAAGATTATACTGTCTAACACCATACTGAAAAGAAAATGTCAAATAGAAAATAGACTGTATTAATATTTAAACCCTGACATGTTTGCACAAAACCTTCTACTTAGCATATGTCAAGTAGACACCTGCTGACAGTCAAACAGTTAAAACCAAGTTTTGCAAAAAAAAATCCACCTCACATTTAAGAATACACAAACAAAATGAAGTATCTGCCAGAGGAAAAAAAAAAGGCTGAGGTCAAGAGTTTAATTCATAAAACCATCTGTTCTATCACTATGTCTAGAATACCAATAGAAGTCCTTGTCATTTCTCTAAATGGATGCATATCATAACACTATTTTATATGGTTTTTGAGAACTGGTTTATTTCTCAGATACAGATTTTATGTAGTTAATGTAATTTGCGGAATAGGGGCGGGCCCGTTCACCTCTATGGGCAGCACGCTATCTTGCTGAGCTGCAGCTCCGTGCCGCGGCTCAGCAAGAAAAGATAGAACATGTCTTATACTTGTCCATACGCATGGACAAGTATAGGCATTTTCAATGGGGCCGCCCAGCGTGTGTTCCGAGCGCTGCGGAACACACACCGGACGGCCATACTTTTGCTGGTCCGCAGTAATGTATAGCGCCGACATATTCTACAACACTTTACAGACATCTTCATCACTCACTGTCCCTAGTGGAGCTCACATTCTAAGTTCCCTATCTGTGTGTCTTTGAAGTGTGGGAAGAAGCCAGAGTACCCAAAAGAAACTAACGCAAACACGAGAAGAGCATACAAATTCCATGCAGATGATTCAAACGCTGGACCCCAGGGCTGCAAGACACAAATGCTAACCACTGAGCCACCATGTACAATTGATTGAGGGATTTATAAGAAAATGCTATTCTTTCTTCTTTCTGGAGGGGGTGGTGTTCAATGAACATTAGACTCTAAGTAAAATATTGCATAAAGCAGGAAGGTCTTAATTTTTGTAGGAGATTATACCCTGACTTGTTGCAGCTAAATATGTTCATCTCAGCCATATGTCAAAGATAATGCTGTTAATAACAGATTTGTCTTGTGCTTTCTCTGAAAATAAAATTCCTGTTGTCAACAAATGTTCTCTGAAAGTTGTGCCTGTGAAAAACCAGACTTTTATTAGGCTGGTGTCATCCATGGCTTTTTTTCTGCCATCTCTGAGGCATTTTTGGTAGCTGACATTTTTTGCAGTGTTTTCTAAGCAAAAAACACTAGCTCCAGATGTTGCATGGAAGTCTATGGGAAATATTAAATAAAAGACAAATAGTTTTTTTCAGGGTAGGTTTTTTATTCTTCTGGTGTGTTTTTTGGGTCAATGGCATTTTTAAAAAATATCAGTATGTTGATGTTGTGGCTTTTTTTTCTAGGCATTTTCCATTTACTCTCCTACAGAGGAAAAACCACTTGTAAAAACAAAAGAGACATCAAGAAAAACATTTTTTTTACTAAGGTTTCTTTCACACTAGCGTTAGGCTTGTCTGGCAGGGGACCAGTCTGCTGTATCCGTACTAACGTTTGCACATGTGTGCTGCTGGAAGTCTGCCCTGGCCCCATTCACCCTTAGGCCTCATGCACACGAACGTGTGCCGGCCGTGCCCATGCTGCAGGCCTCAAACTGCGGTCCGCAATGCACGGGCACTGACCGTGAGGCCACCGCATGCGGATCGTGGACCCATTCACTTGAATGGGATCCGCGATCCGCATCCGAGGGTCCGCTTGCGTTACTTTTTTGCGGTGCGGAGGCACGGCCAGAAACACCACGGAAGCACACCGTAGTGCTTCTGTGGTGTTCCGATCCGTGCCTCCGCTCCGCATCTCCCGGATCGCGGACCCATTGAAGTGAATGGGTCCGCGATCTGTGATGCGGGCTGCACACGGTTGGTTTATTGCGGACCCGCCGTATGCGGCCCGCAGCACGGGCACGGCCGGCACACGTTCGTGTGCATGAGGCCTTATGGAGATGAGGTGGAGATCTGGCCATAGCAAGGCAAACATGCCAAGAGGCGGCCGGACAAAAAACGCAGCATGCAAACATTAGTACGGATCCAGCAGGCTGTTCCCCTGCTGGAACAGCCTGCCGGACAAGCCAAACATGAGTGTGAAAGAAACCTAAAAAAAACAACACCCTCACAGAAAGTTTGTTAAATACCCAGAATTACCAGGATGTTTTTGACAAGCATAAAAGATGATAAAGCTCAAAAGATGCAAGACTGTGTGGTAGTACTCTGTGTTTTATGTTTTTCATTACATTTTTGCAAAGAATAAAAGCTGTGTCCAGATGTTTGTCAGTTTCATATTTATTTATTTTTTTCAAATTAAAACATGCTCTGGGTGTGGTGTTTTTTTTTTTTTTTTTATAGAATTCTGCATAGAAAAAAAAAATCAGTGTGGCATCACCCCTAAACATGGCTTTTTAGGGAACTGGTTTTAAAGGGAACCTGTCACCATTAAAAAAAGCAAAATAATCTGTAGGCAGCATGTTATAGAGCAGGAGATGCAAAGCAGATTGATATCAAGTTTTGACGGAAAACGTTCAGTAAAACTTGGATTTCATTCATTTAACCACTTCAGATCTGGGCCATTTCCCCCCTTCCTGACCAGGCCTAATTTTGCAAATCTGACATGTGTCACTTCATGTGGTAATAACTTTGGAACACTTTACTTATCGAAGCGATTCCGAGATTGTTTTCTCGTGACACACTGTACTTCAAGTTAATGGTAAATTTGAGTCAATAAGTTTTAATTTTATTTATAAAAAAATCCAAAAGTTAACGAAAATTTGAAAAAAATTCACTGTTTTCTAAATTGAATCTCTTTGCTTTTAAGACAGATAGTGATGCCCCATAAAATCCTTTTTAATTTACATTCTCCATATGTCTACTTTATGTTGGCATCATTTTGGTAGTGTCATTTTATTTTTTTAGGACAGTAGAAAGTTTAGAATTTTAGATGCAATTTTTGCAAATTTGCAAAATCAACTTTTTTAAGGACCAGTTCAGTTCAGAAGTCACTTTGTGAGGCTTAAATAATAGAAACCACACATAAATGACCCCATTTGTGGCCCCATTGCAGGGCTGATTGGGTCTATGAGAGACCCGGCAGCTCCTGCACTCTCCAGGCCCTGGCGATCACGTGACCGCCGGGCCGGAACAAGAAGCGCTGTGTATACAGTGATCTACAAGGCAGGGACCCCTGGGAATTGTCCCTGCCATTTCTTTGGGGTAACCTGCTGTCACTGACAGCAGGTACCCCACTGTGCAGCTGCACGATTAGCGTGCAGCTGCTATCTCTGAAAGGACGTTCAGAAACGTCCATTCAGAGATAGATAACCACTTCCCGGACGTTTATGTACTATGGGCGGACGGGAAGTGGTTAAATTCCCTCTTATTTGAGGATTTTATGTCAAAGAGGTGGTCCGATTAGTGACTGACAGCTATCTCTGTATACAAATAGGGGGAAGGCTGTCAATCACAGATAGGACCACCTCCTTGACTCCAAAGGCCAGAATGAGCAGGAATATAAATATATCAAAAAATTACAAGTTTTACTGAATCTTTTCCCTTAAAGAGGACCTGTCACTACTCCTGACATGTCTGTTTTAATAGCTATGTGCATTCCACATGTGTTAACAATTCTGGAACATCTGTTCTTATGGCTCTTATGTGATGGTAAAAAGTTGGGAGTGATGCATCCTCCATGAAACTAGACGCTGGACGCCATGTAGGCCGTGAACAAGGTCTGAGTTAAAGACCGAAACGTTGGCCCATGTAAATTAAATTATGATTTTGGATGGATGAATAAACCTCTACAAGCCTTAATATTGCAATTTTGAGTGTCGTGGTTTTTTCAAACAAAAAATTTAAGGGACACATGCTGCTATCACCGCACCGCAAAGAGTCGCTGATGACTGTTGCGGCGTGTGCCGCGTCGGACGTTTTACTCTCGCTCTCCGCTTCATCGCCAGGGGGTCACCTTCTTCAAGGGCCCCCGGAGAGAGAACCTGAGAAACGGCTACCACATCAAAGGAAGGCATCAGGCACGCAAATTACCACTCCCGACTCGGGGAGGTAGCGACGAAAAATAACAATACAGGACTCTTTCGAGGCCCTGTAATTGGAATGAGTACACTTAAAATCCTTTAACGAGGATCTATTGGAGGGCAAGTCTGGTGCCAGCAGCCGCAGTGAGAGGAGGTGTTTTGGAGGAGCTCCTGTGTGTTCTGTGTATTTGGAAGACTTGCTTGGGATAGTTCCATCTTTCCCAGCCCAGGGCCTGCCTCTTCCCCAAGAAGGAGGTAGGTCCCTGGGCTATGAAGCCAGGAAAAGCCCAGGATCCTTCTCCCTGGGGTAGGCCGGCGGGGGGAGGGGGAGGCAAACTACCGGCCTCAGCACCATCGTCCTCCCTGGGGCCAGAGAGATCCAGCAGGGGCCATGCCGATGCAACCCCTGTAACCCCAGGGAGTGAAGGAGCCTGTGGTAGCCGCAAGGTCGCCATGGAGGCCGAGACCAGAACCAGCTCATCCCATCTGAGCTTGGGGAGTACTCCTGGAGGGAGGCCAGGACCGGCAATAGTCGGGTGGGGCAACATGAGGCCCCAGGAGTCAGTAACCATATTTGGCTCCCGAATCCTGGCGTACCTCCAGGAGTATGAGGACAAAGGAAAGGCCCTGCAACGTTCCCGTGAAGACCTGAGGGTGCAGAGGTTGAAGGCGGACGGGGCGTCTAAGAGTAACCGTCCAGAGATCTCCTCCAACATTAGAAAAATAAAAGAGGAGATAAAAAAGCTGGAGGAAAGGAGAGCAGCCATTCTCCAACATAGCGGGCCTTTCAAGGAAAAGCTTGTGAATGAGGCCCGCTTTAAAGACATGGCTAAAGGACAGCAGAGGGCTGAGGAGCAGCATGAAGCTGGAGAGGCCTCAGATGAAGAGGAAATGGAGGAGGAAATGGAAGAGGAGGAAATGGCGGAGGGATAGGAGGAAAAGGAGCCAGAGCAACCTGTCTTGTTTACCAGCTCGGGGATTCCACCGGAGCAGGTCCGCCTGCCCCCTACAAGCTCTGATGAGGACGTTGAGAGCGATGGGGTAGGTGGACTACTGCTGGAACAGATTCGGCATATGGAGTCCCCGAGTATCCATGAGGAAGGATTTCTTTTTGGTGACGACCTGCCAGAGGAGGAGGAGGACAATCCTAGAAAGAAAAAGAACAGGAAAAAACAGAAGCAGCAACAATATGGTGAGACCAAACTGGTTTTTGTTCCTCATCAATTGCGTTCTGAACTGGCTGAAAAGTCAGTTCAGGACGCAAACCCCGCTTTTCTCCCTGACCCGGTTTCTGAGGTGGAACCGGGATGTAGGAGCGGGGAGATAATATGTATGGGAAAGAAGATGGCGCAGGTAGCATCTTGCGGTAGCGGGGGCGGCAGGAGGGAGGAGTCGGCTGAGAGGCCGAACAGGCGGGCTTCAGGCTTAGCGAGCGCAGGGGAGGGGGCGTGGCTGTTGCGCCTCTGGCCCCGCCCACTCCCGCGGCCCCGGCAGTACTGAATAAGTGCGCCATGGGCTTCCGGAGGTGCGATGGGGCCGCCGCACCCCCCCTCCTGGGGACCCCTGTGTCCCCACCAAGATTTATTTTTGTGGCCGGATCTCCCTCTCCCCCTGTGACCGCTGCTACCCCTGCTGCTGGCGTGGGTGTGAGGGCGGTGAGGGGTGGCAGCGTAGGGGGAGCGGGACTGTCTGCAGGCGCGCCTCTGGGCGTGTCGGGAGGCGCGCCTGTGGAGAGGAGGGTGGAGGGCGGGTCCTCCACCCGTTCCCTGCAGGTGGGCGGATCCAATGCCCTTAAGGTGGGGGAAACTAAAGTAAAGACTGAAGTAAAGACTAAAGTTAATAAAGTGAATAAAGAAATGTCTATTCCTGATGTCCCCCTTGGTTTAAGCCTCTCCGGTATCCCCTCTGGCCACCCTAGTCCCCCTGCCTCTGTGACAGCCGCTGTCCCACAGAAGTTATGCCAGCGTTGCTGCGGGCGCAGGGGGGAGGGGCTGCCCTCATTGTCCTCCTCGCTCCCCGGGTCTGGCGATGGTGACTTGCAGCGGCGGCTCCTAGAGGCTCTCAAGAGGGGAGAGAATTCCATCATGGTAGGGGGGAAGGCGGTGGATCTTTCCTTCTGGATAGACAGGCATGGCCTGGGAGCCTTCCGACAGCAAGGCGGGGGCGAGACCGCATGGTCTTTACCCACAACCGGCCCCGGGACTGCCAGACGGAATGTAGTCTGTCTGAGATGGGTAGGCGATGAAGCTTGCCCTACTAGAAAAAGGGTGGCTGAGCTCCTATTTCAGATGGGCTTCAGGGCATGTGACATCTTTGCCCTGATACATCTGTATGGCACCCAGGAATTTGATGTCAGTTTTGCCCGGCCAGAGGGTCTAGAACTTTTCTGGTCCGGGTATAAACTGGCAAAAGATCAGCCGGACTGGCAGGGTTTTTCTGCGAAAGCGGTAACCCGCCAGAATGAAGTCAAGAAAGTGACCGTTTTGACCCGTAGCGAGTCACTTTCTGGCATAGACATCTTGACCTGGCTAAGCAGGTACGGGGATGTCCAGGGTCTTCCTGGCAAGATCCTGGACGAATATGGTATCTGGTCGGGCGCCTGGGTGTTTCAGGTTAAGTTGAAGCATTCAGGTGGGTCGGTTTCCCACATTCCATCCTCTGCCTTCCTCGGGCAGGATAGAATCCAAGTCTTCTACAGGGGGCAGCCTAAGCTCTGTTACAAGTGCGGCAGCCCTTCACATTTCAGCGCCAGCTGCCAAGTGCAGAGGTGCGCGTTATGCGGGGGTGAGGGTCACCTAGCCACATCTTGTAAGGTGATTAGGTGTAACCTATGTGGTGAGCTAGGGCACCCGTTCAGTCGTTGCCCTCGCTCTGTTGCCAACGAGGCTCACGCTCGTGTGGAGGAGAGCCGGGAGGCTCCCGCTGCCGAGGTGAGTGCTGGCGAAGGCGGCAGTGCTGAGGGGTCAATGAGGAGAAAAGAAAATCCGTCCCGGCAGAGACGGAGGGAGAGGCGTCAAATGGAAAGGGAGCAGGAAGAACCCCGTCCCGGGGTGATGCCTGCGCCCTCCCAGGAGGCAACCTCTCCTGTAACAGCTGAGACCCTGGGGAGAGCGAGCTGAATGAGGAGATTAGGAGGATAGACCGCACCGAGGCGACTCTGTCCTCATGCTACGCAAGTGCACCAGAGGGTAGCGGGACAGAGTCGGAAAGAACTAGACGGAAGCGCCTGACCAAGAAAAAATCTAGCCCGTCCAGAGTGGCCTTGGAAGGCGAAGCCGACTCCCCCCTGGATCTCTCCAACCGGTTTCTCGTCCTTGATGAGATCTGTGCCTCCTCTGCGGTGGAGGGGGCTGAGGGCGGGGAGCCGTAGGCGCAGGAGGGAGAGCCTGTAGGAGACCCCGCACCTCTCTCTGGTGGGGATATAAGGTCCCCAGGAGGTGAGGCGGGTCTGGACCCTGGAACTGAGAATGACGGGGGCGGTGCGGAGGGGGAGACGGTGGTGACCAACGAGATGGACACCACTGTCTCTCTCAAGAGAAACCGCGCTGCCTTGGAGGACAGCCCCGGGAGGGGCAAGAAATCTGGGAAAAAGAGTAGCAAGAAGGGTGGGAAAGGGAGGGGGAAGAAGGCCGTCTAACTTAATCATCCCCTATGGCGGTACCCACTCCATTGACACTGGCGACCATTAATGTCGCCAGCATAAAATCAGATGCGGCTAGGTTTACAGCCTTTGATTTTCTCAGCCTTGTTGAAGCTGACATTTTATTTTTGCAAGAGACTAGGCTGCCATTTTTGGCAGCCGTTCATAAAGAAAGGAAGGAATGGAGATCAGGGCCTTCCTATTGGTCTCTTGCGGCTGAGCTGTATAGCGGAGTGGCGGTTCTTTTTACCGCACCGGTAGAATGCCGACGGGTGATTGAGCTAGAAATGGGAAGGTGTCTGATCTTAGATGTCCTCATGAAGGGACAGGAGCTCCGTTTAATTAACATCTATGGTCCCCAAAGTAAATGGGACCGCAAATGTCTCTTTATGAGGATTAAGCCCTTCCTTTTTACGAGTCGGCAGGTGGTCTTTGGAGGAGACTTCAATACAATCACGAGGTCTCAAGACAGGGGAGGTGCCAGAGACCGGCTGGCTTATGACAGTATAGCATTAAATAGCATAGCTAGTGAGGCCCGCCTGCTGGATGTCCACATTAGACACACCCAAGGCCACGGGGGATTCACCTATTATAGAGGTAGTCAGATTAGGTCCAGAATAGATAGGTTTTATTTAAAGGAGGAGGCCATCTTTTCACCTTTAAAGGTTGTTGAGGTGGAATTCTCCGACCACTGTTTGATTATTTTCTCTTTGAATATTGCAGAGACCCCCCAAATGGGAAGAGGGTACTGGAAGCTGAATTTGGCCCTCCTGGAGGAAGCAGAGGTGAGACAATCCTTTGAGGACTTTCTTCAGAGTCAGTTACCGCTACTGGATCTCTGTGACAGTAAGTCAGAGTGGTGGGAGATATTCAAAGACCGGGTAGCAAAATTCTTCCGCCAGCTCTCGAGCCTCAGGTCCCTGGACAAGTATCGCTTGTACCAGGGTCTGAGGAGGAAACTCGAACATCTGGTCTCGACTGGAGGTAGCCGCGAGGATATCTCCAGGGTGAAATCTTTGCTCAAAAGGTGCCAGTATGATAGACACACATCTTTGGTTTTTGAGAGGGATTTTGGGAGATACCGCTCGCCCGACCCTTACAGAAACTGTAAGATTTCAGTAAGTAGTAAGTTAGTGACAGGTCTGATCGACGGTACGGGATCTCTGAACAGGTCAAGATCGGGGATCCTGGAAGTCGTCAGAACCTTTTACTCGCGCTTCTTGGGAAAGAAGGATCTGGATCATGACAGGATGTCGGCTTTCCTGGCTGAAACCATCCCTGTTTCAGGAGTAGACCGCTCTCTTGGTGTTTTGGTAGAGGAGATCAGGGAAGAGGAAGTCAGCCTGGCGATCGAGGGGCTTGCCTCAAAGAAGTCAGCGGGCCCGGATGGCTTAACATCTGAGCTTTATAAGACCATTAAGGACTCCTTAGGTCCCCTCTTGACTGAGGTATTTAATGAGTGTCTATCCTCGGGCACTCTGCCAAAGTCAATGAGGAGGTCAGCTCTAATCCTTCTATCAAAGGGTAAAGATCCGAGCCGTATTGAGAATATTGAGAGTATTGAGAATATTGAGAGTATTGAGATACTGTTTAATCGGCTGGTCAAGTTTGCACCCCGGCTCCTTTCGGGGACCCAACATTGCTCGGTTCCAGGCCGTAGCACTTTTAGTGCTGTACTCGGTGTCCGAGAGGCAGTGGAACAGAGTAGGGCGGGTCACTGGAAGGGGTACATGCTTACCTTAGATCAAGCAAAGGCTTTTGATCGAGTTGACCACGAGTACCTCTGGTCGGTCCTTCTGAGATATGGCCTGCCGGGGGGGTTTGTCGATTGGTTAAAGATCTTGTATGCAGGGGCAGAGAGTTTCCCGCTGGTGAACGGTTGGTCTGGCCGCTCTTTTGAGGTTGGGTCTGGAGTCCGCCAGGGTTGTCCGTTGAGCCCGCTCTTATACGTGTTCGCCATTGATCCTCTTCTTAGGAGGATTGATGGTGGACCGTTGGCGGGAGTCAGGATGGATCCGGCGGAGCCAGAAACCACTCAGAGAGTGGTGGCGTATGCTGACGACGTCACTGTTTTCGTGTCCTCGGGAGGGGAGGCGGAATACGTGATGTCCGAGGTTGACCGCTACTCGGAGGTTTCCTGGTCCATGATCAACCGGGACAAGTGTGAGAGTCTCTGGCTGGGAAGGGGTGATCCATCTTTTGATCTCCCGGACACCCTTCCAGGGCCCCAGTCGTCAGCCAAAGTCCTAGGCATCGAATTTGGCCATGGGGATTATCCCGCCCAAAATTGGGACAGCAGGCTTAAGATCGCCGCTCAGAAGGTCGACCAGTGGAAGGGTTGGTTTTTGACCCTCAGGGAAAGGGTCAACTTGATCAAGACCTACCTTCTGCCTTTGCTGATTTATTTGGGCAGTGTATGTATCTTGCCAGAGCCTCTCTGGACTCGGGTCTACAGCCTGTTTTTTCAACTGTTATGGGGAAACAGGCTGAACCTAATCAAGAGGGAGGTGACATACCGTACGAGGAGACTAGGGGGGTTGAGTATGGTCAACCCCGTGGTGTTCCTAGTGAACACCTTTGTTAAGATCAACCTAGCAAACCTCTGGGCAGAGAGGGCTCCTCCGTAGGTAGTCTCCTGCAGGGGGTGGTTTCGGCCTTTCTTCCAGGAGTGGGAGACAGGAGGGCAAGTGAAGGATTTGCGTACGCCTCACGGATATCTTCCGACTTATGTCACAACGATTCTGAAGGTAATCCGCCGGTGGGGTTTGGAAGTGAGGGAGATCAAGACCCTGTCAAGGAGGTCCCTTGATGAGAGGGTTTTGTTGACCCACTTTCAAAAGCCCCTGGCCCTCAAGGATTGCCCAAGCCGGGATCTAGACAAAGGGTTACAGTTGTTAAATTCGGCAAGGATCCCCTTGAAGTTTTGGTACTTGGCTTGGCGCTGCTTTCACGGGAGACTGTATGTGAGGGACAATTTGAAGTACAGGAACTCCGAGGAAAGGGGTTGTCCCCGGGAGGAGTGTTGCGACATACTGGAAAGTATGGAGCACTTCCTGCTTCAATGTCCCTTTAATACAGAGGTGTACAAACGGGTGGGAGCTTCCATTGGCTGGCCTCGGCTAGCCAACCTCTCCTACGCGGAGTGGGCCTATGGGGTATTCAGAGACCTGGGCAGGAGGGACCCGTGCACAGGTTTTCTAGTCAGCATAGTGATTAGATTTTACACGTGGAATGCACGGTGTTTAGTCAGTACTCAGCAGAAAGTCCTCCCGGTGAAGGAGGTATGTAGGAACATTCTCAGTGACCTGGTGAAGGTGCGCTCTCTTGAGTGTGAGAAGCTGGGCACGAGTGGGGCCTCTTACCTCTGGAGGGGTTTCACTTTTGATGTGCCCTAGCTTAATCACACTCTTCCTGGTGGTGGGCTATTTCTAGACACCATAGGATTTTTGTTTTGAGAAAAGAAGGAAGATTTTGAAAAGGGCTTACAGGCGACTGAACTTGGACCTTCGGGAGGGTTGTCTTGTTAAAGAGTGCTTAGTCCGTAGTAGTGGTGTAGTAGTCTTTGTTGTTATGTAGTGAGTAGTGGTAAGTTATGTATGTATTATTTGTATATTTTGATATTTTTGTATTTAGGGTGAGTGGGTGTAGGTAGGTTGGGAGGGTTTTGGGGGGGGTTCTTGTGTGTGTATGGGAGGTCCACATTCAGCCCTTGACTATACGGACATGAGAGGACATGGGGTGGAGGGCTGAATGTGGGCGGTGGTGGGTTAAGGAGGGGCTGGCCTCGGACTATGCGGACATGACGAGATCATGAGGCGGAGGTCAGCCCCAGGGTGGTGGGATAGTTAGAGAAGATAGGGAAAGTAGTGGAAAAAAAAATTTGTTTGTTTAAGCTTAGTTTGTGTGTTTATTGTTGTGTAATAAAAAAAAAGGGTGTATATATATATATATATATATATATATATATATATATATATATATTTATATGCTAATTTTGTTTTCTTTTACAGTCGGACCAGCGCTTTTAGGTTTCTTTGGGTTTTGAGGTTTTATTTTGTATATTGTAAATATTGTAAATGCTGTATATAGTTATGTTAGAGGTATGAATGAAGAGTGTGTGAGGCTGGGCCAGTTTTGAAAATTTATTGTAAGAATTTATTGTAAAGTTTATTTTTGTACTTTTGTATAAAACAATAAAAAGAGTTCCAGCTCCAATAGCGTATATTAAAGTTGCTGCAGTTAAAAAGCTGGGATTTGGTTCTTGGGATGGAGCTAGGGGTCCGCAGTGAGGCGAGCTACGCCCTCTCCGAGCCCCTGCCTCTCCGCGCTTCCCCGATGCTCTTGACTGAGTGTCCCGGGTGCCCGAAGCGCTAACTTTTAAAAAATTGGAGTGTTCAAAGCAGGTCGGGTCGCCTGAACACTTCAGCTATGGATAATGGAATAGGTCTCCATGCTGCTGCCACCGCACTTTAAATTTGTGTGTGACACGCTAATGTCGAGCTGACATCCAAAAAAAAAATATTCTTGATATGACATTCTGCTGAAGAGCAGCCCATTAAAAAAATGTAAGTGTGACACACTAATGCTGAGCTGACCATCCAAAAACTGATATTCTTGATGTGACATTCTGCTGAAGAGCAGACCGTTAAAAAAAATTTAAGTTTGACACGCTAATGCCGAGCTGACAATCCAAAAAAATGATATTCTTGATGTGACATTCTGCTGAAGAGCAGACCGAAGAAGAAATAACCAGGGCAAGGGTTATGTTTCTGTACACATGCTGGTGTAAGGCGGAGACGTCACACCTGGAAAAATAGTGGCGGCTGGGGACTGCGTAACGAGGGACAGCCACCGCCATCAGGCTGCGAAAGGCATCGGTGTCCACCAGCCTAAATGGTAACATTTTCAGGGCCAGCAACTTGGAAAGTTGCGCGATTAGAGCTATGGCTTGTGGGTGGGTGGCAGGGTATTTGTGCTTGCGTTCAAATGCCTGGGGTAAGGACATTTGAACTCTGTGCTGGGACATTGAAGTGGACGTGCTGGCTGATGGTTCCTGCGAAGGTCAAGGTGCAGGGCGGGAGGCATCTGGGCCTCCGTCTTGGACAGCAGGTAACAGAGGGGAAGAGGAGGCAGTGGTGTGACCTGCAGACACAGATCGCAGGGCCAGGCCAGGCACCCAGGCATTCGGCCCACCTTTTAGGGTGCTTTGCTGACATGTCGCGGATCATGCTGGTGGTGATCAGGTTGCTGGTGTTTACTCCCCTGCTCAACTTGGTACGGCACAGGTTACAAATTACAATATGTTTATTGTCAGCACTTTCCTCAAAAAACCGCCAGACTGCAGAACACCTAACCCTTGGAAAGGGAGCTTGCCGCAATGGGCAGCTCCGGGGAACAGTTGCGGGCCTGGTTGGCGTGGGCTGCCTTCTCCCTTTTGCTACCCCACTGCCTCTTCCAGCCTGTTGCGCTGCTGCGGATCCCTCCCCCTCTGTACTGCTGTCCTCGCTCGGCTTGCCACCTTCCCAGGTTGGGTCAGCTATTTCATCGTCCACCACCTCCTCTTCCACATCCTCACTCTGGTCCTCCTCCTGACTTGGTGAACTAACAAGAACCTGAGTTAGCTGCGTCTCATCCTCATCTACAACCTCTTGAGACACTAATTGCCCTTGACTTATTGGCAACTGTGTCTCATTATCATCATGCACCTCGTGAGACGCTAGTTGCCGATCCCCACCGTCATCTTCTTCAGAGTGTGTTTGCACAATAGGTTGGGAATCAGGGCACAATATCTCCTCATGTCCCACTTCAAACGGCCTTGGCGAGAGGCCCGAGCCAAGAAACGGTGAAGAAAAAAGCTCCTCGGAATATCCCAATGTGGGATTACTTCTTTGCCCAGGCTCTGCAAGGTGGGAGGAAGGAGGATCAGGGTGAGGATGCTGTTGCCCAGACTCTTGGCTACTGAGACTGGACTTTGTGGAAGAGGGGGTGGTGCTGAACTGACTGGAAGCATTATCAGCTGAAATCCAACCGACTACCTGCTCGCACTGTTGTGGCGACAAGAGTTGTGTCTTGTGCCGCCCTGCAAACTGTGACATGAAGCTAGGAGTTTTGGATGACTTTGTTTCTTGGGCTCTGCCAGCAGGCACAGTTTCACCACGCCCAGAACCATAGTGTTCACCATCAGCAGCACGCCCACTTCCCCGTCCCTTAGTGTTCGCCTTGCGCATATTAAAGAGTATATATGCAACTTAGTAACAACTACAGTACTGCAGATTTTTATTAACTGTATGATCAAAAAAATGTAAACGAATGTCCAATATTCTGAATGCACAAACGTTATAGAGCAGCAGCAAATGAAGAACTGAGGCCTAAATTATCGGTATTAAATGTAACAACGGATGTCAGCTACATAGACTTTTAAACGGTTGTAATACGCTGTGCACCTAGATTTACTGGCAGGGCACACTTGGGGTTTTTTTTGCAACCCAAAAAAAAAAAAAGCAGACATATTTCACGATGGACTTTGGTCTTTTTGAAACAGAAACAATCTTTCTACCTACCCAAATCCTATTCCTATAGTTTATTTCCCTCCTTGGGCAAATTAAACTACAGACGCAAATGAGGAACTGCAACCTAAATTATCTGTATTAAATGTAACAACGGATGTCAGCTACATACACTTTTGAACGGTTGTAATACGCTGTGCACCTATCTTTACTGACAGGGCACACTTGGGGTATTTTTTGGCACTAAAAAAAAAAAAAAGCAGACGTATTTCACGATGGACTTTGGTCTTTTTGGAACAGAAACAATCTTTCAACCTACCCAAATCCTATCCCTATAGTTTAATTCCCTCCTTGGGACAAATTAAACTGCAGACGCAAATGAGGAACTGCGGCCTAAATTATCGGTAGCAAATGTAACAACGGATGTCAGCTACATACACTTTTAAAAAGTTGTAATACGCTGTGCACCTATCGTTACTGACAGGGCACACTTGTGGTTTTTTTTGCCACCCAAAAAAAAAAAAAAAAGAAGATGTATTTAACAATGGACTTTTGTCTTTTTAAAACAGAAACAATCTTTCTACCTACCCAAATCCCATCCCTATAGTTTATTTCCCTCCTTGGGCAAATTAAATTGCAGACGCAAATGAACTGCGACTAGAGATGAGCGAGTACTAAAATGCTCGGGTGCTCGTTATTCGAGTCGAACTTTTCCCGATGCTCGGGAGCTCGTTTCGAATAACGAACCCCATTGAAGTCAATGGGAGACTCGAGCATTTTTGCAGGGGACCAAGGCTCTGCCTAGGGAAGGCAGGGTGAAAACCTGGAAACCTCAGAAAATGATGGAAACACCACGGAAATGGACAGTAAACAGCAGGGGCAGCATGCATGGATGCCTCTGAGGCTGCCTAATCCCACCATTACCACAAATTCTCCTAGTGGGGTATGTGTGGTATCGATTTTTCTCAGTTTAAAATTGTATACGTCCCCTATCTTGGGACCATATATTTCATGGATTTTTCGAACACGGAAAAGGAAAAAGAGCTTGCTCTGGCCAGGGGAGTGTCTTTTCTACTGCAGCTAAGGGGACGTGTCCATGCTCTGCCTATCACAGGTCAGGAGCCAATTAAAAGAGGAACAAACAAAAATCAGTATAATATCTAATACGTCCCCTATCCGGGTAAATTGTTTGGAGAAAGGGCCTGTAGGTGGGGGGCAGACTGGGGGGAAGGAGGTTGAGCTGGAAGAGCCAGAGGAGTGCCCCCTGGGCTAGCGTGTGTGGTGGTGACAACAGCCGGATGGATTTGGAAAAATTTAGCATCAACCGGTACGGTATGTATTCTTCTGAGTTTAATACCGTATACAGCACCTATCTGGAAAAATAGTTTGGAGAGAGAGAAAGAGAGGAAAAAGACATGCAGTATGGAGCAATTACACGGCAACTATTAGATTAGGCAGACTTGGTCTGCTTAATTGCAACCCAGACAAATGAGAGAAAGAGAGGAAAATGACGTATTTTTAAAAGTGACGTT